>JAULUF010000018.1:5810000-5867500 GCA_031834385.1 Semotilus atromaculatus | reverse complement strand
AGAGCTCTAATCGCACACTTCAGACCTTCACATCATTATATCGGTTCACATGTGTTTTATAAGGCCCTATGAAATGTGTTGTATTTTTTCACAAATTCCATTTGTTTTTTTCTGTTGGACTTTTAAAGGAGCTGTATGTAAGATTGTGGCCAAAACTGGTACTGCAATCACTTTCAAATTACTGACTCGAGGTTGCCAGATAGACTGCAGGATCCAAAAAATTTTTTTCCGACACGTTATTAGCTGCAGCTGTGGTAACTAGAGCAGAGCTGGCAACCCGAATGCAGAAACACTACTGACTTCGTGATTGGTGGATCGGTGGAGGGCGGAGCATCAGACCAAAACACACCATGACAACATAACATCAGTTGAGGGCTGCAACTTCACTTTTAAATGACAATATCCTGGCCGGACTACTGTTGTCAGTGATATAAGTATTTGAAATGAACAGGATTTCTTAATGTCTAGTGACATATCAGGGAAAATTTATGATTAATTGAAATACATTTCTTACATACAGCTCCTTTAAATTTGATCAAAAAGCATATATAAATACAATGAATTCATGAAACTTCTACAATTTTTTTTTTTTTTTCCAAATTCTGTGTTTTCTGTTTAAAGTTTTCTGGAGTCCTTTTCTTTTCATTTCAATGAAATGTTTTTTTTTCTTTCTGTGTTGAGTATTTTAAATGTTTCTGGCAATCAAATGCCATAAAACATTAATTTAATTTATCTTTTAATCATGAAATTAAACTTTTTTTGTCAAAGTTCTGCAAAAAAGCTTTATGATTAAAATTAAAACAGATGAAATGTTTTGATTATTCTTTAAAAAAAAAATAATGTGTTAATATTCAATTATTAATGTTAATATTATTATTTAATTTGAGACGTAGCTAAATTCTACTGTACAATAGAAATATAATTGTCGTAATTTCAAGTTATACCAAACTTTTATTTTGACGGGTTGCCGTGAAGAGCTTTGAGTTTCTGTGTGTTTATGATATATGACGAGAGTAAAATGCTGATGAAGTGACTCTGGAGGATGTATTTGGCAACAAAAACCCCCCAAAAAGTTAAAATTCTGTGCTTTCTGTGTTGATGACTGTATTGCTGATATAAACCACAGGCTGGTTTGAGATGTGTGTGTGTGTGTGTGTGTGTGTGTGTGTGTGTGTGTGTGTGTGTGTGTGTGTGTGTGTGTGTGTGTGTGTGTGTGTGTGTGTGTGTGTGTGTGTGTGTGTGTGTGTGTGTGTGTTACCATCTCCAGCTCCTCCACTCGCAGCTGCTTCCGGCACTTCATGGACACGCGCTGCTCTTTCCCGTCCTGCAGCGTGTCGTTCCTCACCGTGGTACTCAGACAGATCACCACATCCACCCTGAGGACACACACACACACACACACACACACACCATCAGGGCCTTCCCATCATGCTTCAGTGTTCACATTCACCTCTACGAGAGCGTGTGCACAGCCACGGCCGCTCACTTCTTCTTGATGTTGGGACACAGTTTCAGCACGTCCTCCTTGCAGGCCATCTTGAACTTGTAGGAGAAGCGGAAGTCCTTCATCTGGATCTGAGGATGAGGAGGAGAAACGGTTGACAGAGCTGCAGTGACAGAGAGAAGAAGAGCGAGTGTGTGTGTTCGGCAGACGCACCAGCTGGAAGTGTGTGACGCCCACCGCACACTTCTCATTCATTTCCTTCTGGTGTTTATTGGCAACGAGACACTCCATCAGGTCTCCGGTGTCGATCTGGTTATCAGCCACGTCCTGCGACAGAAGAAGAAGAAGATGAAGAAGATGATGAAGAAGATGAAGAAGAAGATGATGAAGATGATCTTCCTCTTTAGCAGAGCTGATGCAGGAGGAGATCCAGTCAGAGGAGTAAGGCACATTTTATTTCTCAACAGCAGACAATCAAATAACAAATGGAGTAAAATGAATTAATCTGTAATCAGAAGTACAGGTGAAACGGGAAAAATTTGAATAGAGCAAAAGTTATAATTTTGATTATGTCTTACAGCTTATTAAAACCCCAAATTCAAAATCTCAAAAAAAAAAAAAGGATTTTAAATACAGAAATGTCACCCCTCTGAAAAGTATAATTATCCATATGTATATAGTTATATATACTAAATACTAGGGCTGTGTATTGCCAAGAATCTGGCGATATGATACGCATCACGTTACATGGGTCACGATTCAATATATTGCAATATATTTCGATACTGTGCATAAGGCGATATATTGGAATTGTTTTTTTTTTTTAAGTAGGACTATAATTTTAGAAAAAGTAATATTTAAAAAAAAAAGACATGATGTGCATTAAAGTCAAACAAGTTTACTTTAGGTAAACAATTCAGTACCAGTTTGGGATTGTGGTTCACAGGTTCATTACAAAGACTTTTGTTAAATTTGTTTTTAGAACTTGGTCATAAACTGGTGACGGCGTGGTGTGACGGCGTGGTGGTGTGACGGCGGTGATGGCGTGGTGGTGTGACGGCGTGGTGGTGTGACGGCGTGGTGGTGGGACGGCGGTGATGGCGTGGTGGTGTGACGGCGTGGTGGTGTGACGGCGGTGATGGCGTGGTGGTGGGACGGCGTGGTGGTGGGATGGCGGGACGGCGTGGTGGTGGGACGGCGTGGTGGTGGGACGGCGTGGTGGTGGGACGGCGTGGTGGTGGGACGGCGTGGTGGTGGGACGGCGGTGATGGCGTGGTGGTGTGACGGCGGTGATGGCGTGGTGGTGGGACGGCGTGGTGGTGGGATGGCGTGACGGCGTGGTGGTGGGACGGCGTGGTGGTGGGACGGCGTGGTGGTGGGACGGCGTGGTGGTGGGACGGCGTGGTGGTGGGACGGCGGTGATGGCGTGGTGGTGTGACGGCGGTGATGGCGTGGTGGTGGGACGGCGTGGTGGTGGGATGGCGTGACGGCGTGGTGGTGTGACGGCGTGGTGGTGTGACGGCGGTGATGGCGTGGTGGTGGGACGGCGTGGTGGTGGGATGGCGTGACGGCGTGGTGGTGGGACGGCGTGGTGGTGGGACGGCGTGGTGGTGGGACGGCGGTGATGGCGTGGTGGCGTGACGGCGTGGTGGTGGGACGGCGTGGTGGTGGGACGGCGGTGATGGCGTGGTGGCGTGGTGGTGTGACGGCGTGGTGGTGGGACGGCGTGGTGGTGGGACGGCGTGGTGGTGGGACGGCGTGGTGGCGTGACGGCGTGGTGGTGTGACGGCGGTGATGGCGGGACGGCGTGGTGGTGGGACGGCGTGGTGGTGGGACGGCGTGGTGGTGTGACGGCGGTGATGGCGTGGTGGCGGGACGGCGTGGTGGCGGGACGGCGTGGTGGCGGGACGGCGTGGTGGCGGGACGGCGTGGTGGTGGGACGGCGTGGTGGCGTGGTGATGTGACGCCGTGGTGGTGTGACGGCGTGGTGGTGGGACGGCGTGGTGGTGGGACGGCGTGGTGGTGGGACGGCGTGGTGGTGGGACGGCGTGGTGGCGTGACGGCGTGGTGGTGTGACGGCGGTGATGGCGGGACGGCGTGGTGGTGGGACGGCGTGGTGGTGGGACGGCGTGGTGGTGTGACGGCGGTGATGGCGTGGTGGCGGGACGGCGTGGTGGCGGGACGGCGTGGTGGCGGGACGGCGTGGTGGCGGGACGGCGTGGTGGTGGGACGGCGTGGTGGCGTGGTGATGTGACGCCGTGGTGGTGTGACGGCGTGGTGGTGGGACGGCGTGGTGGTGGGACGGCGTGGTGGTGGGACGGCGTGGTGGTGTGACGGCATACGGTCACGTCACAGGTAGGGTCCCTATTGGCGGACGCTGGTCATGTGTGTGATGCATGTGACGTCCACCACAGATGCGCTACGCAGTTTTACTACGTGAACGCACTCAAGGCCGACCGAGAAGGAAAGGAATAGTTGAATAAAGATGATATTTGTGTTTTTTTTGCGCACAAAAAGTATTCTCGTCGCTTAATAAACTGAAGATTGAGCCACTGTAGTCACTTGGACTATTTTAACGATATCTTTAACTTTTCGGGGGAACAAGTTTCAGTTCCTGAGAAGATGAACGCAAGTCTTACGGGGTTGGAACAACATGAGGGTGAGTAATTACTGACTGGTGAACTAACCCTTTAAGATCTAAATGATTAAATTATAAAACGTAAGAAAGAAATGTATGTTTTTAGTATGAGAAATGCATCAGTGATGTGAGACTCACGTGACAGTAGGACTGGATCACCGGCTCACAGGCTCGGATCAGCAGCGCCTCGATCTGAATGTCCTGGAAAAGCAGAGCACAGAAATCAGTCCAAACACACACACACACACGTCTCGCTCGCAACACTGAAACACGACACACACACCGTTCCAGAACAGCAGTGAAACATCACTGAAACACATCTGTACCTCGGACTCCAGCTCTGTGAGGTTCCCCACCACATCCCTGCACCCCGGGATCAGATCCTCCAGGTGATCCTGCAAGCACTCCAGTTCCTGACACACACACACACACACACACACACACACAGTAAGCTTTATGTCTGTGAATTTAACATTCAAACCACAGAAACGTCACTGGTGTCCCACGACTGTGTGAAGCATTACAGCAGAAACAACGAGTAAATCACTCGCATACGCAACCAAATATCACAGATCATAAGAGGCGACTAACAAGGTATTTGATTTTATTTATTATAAATTGTGTTAGAGGCTAAACTTAAGTTTAACGCAGAAATAATTTAAACATTCAAGCGCAAGGCGGCGTGAAAGATAACTGTGTGTGAGAGTTGTGTGTGTGTGAGAGTTGTGTGAGAGAGTGAGAGACTGAGTGAGTGTGTGTGAGTGGAGACTGAGTGAGTGTGTGTGAGTGGAGACTGAGTAAGTGTGTGTGAGTGGAGACTGAGTGAGTGTGTGTGAGAGGAGACTGAGTGAGTGTGTGTGAGAGGAGACTGAGTGAGTGTGTGTGAGAGGAGACTGAGTGAGTGTGTGTGAGAGGAGACTGAGTGAGTGTGTGTGAGAGGAGACTGAGTGAGTGTGTGTGAGTGGAGACTGAGTGAGTGTGTGTGAGTGGAGACTGAGTGAGTGTGTGTGAGTGGAGACTGAGTGAGTGTGTGTGAGAGGAGACTGAGTGAGTGTGTGTGAGAGGAGACTGAGATAACTGTGTGTGAGAGTTGTGTGTGTGTGAGAGTTGTGTGAGAGAGTGAGAGACTGAGTGAGTGTGTGTGAGTGGAGACTGAGTGAGTGTGTGTGAGTGGAGACTGAGTAAGTGTGTGTGAGTGGAGACTGAGTGAGTGTGTGTGAGAGGAGACTGAGTGAGTGTGTGTGAGAGGAGAGTGAGTGTGTGTGAGAGGAGACTGAGTGAGTGTGTGTGAGAGGAGACTGAGTGAGTGTGTGTGAGAGGAGACTGAGTGAGTGTGTGTGAGTGGAGACTGAGTGAGTGTGTGTGAGTGGAGACTGAGTGAGTGTGTGTGAGTGGAGACTGAGTGAGTGTGTGTGAGAGGAGACTGAGTGAGTGTGTGTGAGAGGAGACTGAGATAACTGTGTGTGAGAGTTGTGTGTGTGTGAGAGTTGTGTGAGAGAGTGAGAGACTGAGTGAGTGTGTGTGAGTGGAGACTGAGTGAGTGTGTGTGAGTGGAGACTGAGTGAGTGTGTGTGAGTGGAGACTGAGTGAGTGTGTGTGAGAGGAGACTGAGTGAGTGTGTGTGAGAGGAGACTGAGTGAGTGTGTGTGAGTGGAGACTGAGTGAGTGTGTGTGAGTGGAGACTGAGTGAGTGTGTGAGTGTGGAGACTGAGTGAGTGTGTGTGTGAGAGACTGAGTGTGTGTGTGTGTGAGAGACTGAGTGAGTGTGTGAGAGACTGAGTGAGTGTGTGTGAGAGACTGAGTGAGTGTGTGTGTGAGAGACTGAGTGAGTGTGAGAGACTGAGTGAGTGTGTGTGTGTGAGAGACTGAGTGAGTGAGTGTGTGTGTGAGAGACTGAGTGAGTGAGTGTGTGTGAGTGGAGACTGAGTGAGTGTGTGTGAGTGGAGACTGAGTGAGTGTGTGTGAGTGGAGACTGAGTGAGTGTGTGTGAGAGGAGACTGAGTGAGTGTGTGTGAGAGGAGACTGAGTGAGTGTGTGTGTGTGAGAGACTGAGTGTGTGTGTGAGTGGAGACTGAGTGAGTGTGTGTGAGAGGAGACTGAGTGAGAGTGTGTGAGAGGAGACTGAGTGAGAGTGTGTGAGTGGAGACTGAGTGAGTGTGTGTGAGAGGAGACTGAGTGAGTGTGTGTGAGAGGAGACTGAGTGAGTGTGTGTGTGTGTGTGTGAGAGACTGAGTGAGTGTGTGTGAGAGGAGACTGAGTGAGTGTGTGAGAGGAGACTGAGTGAGTGTGTGAGAGGAGACTGAGTGAGTGTGTGTGAGAGAGACTGAGTGAGTGTGTGTGAGAGAGACTGAGTGAGTGTGTGTGAGTGGAGACTGAGTGAGGGTGTGTGTGAGGAGACTGAGTGAGTGTGTGTGTGAGAGACTGAGTGTGTGTGTGTGTGTGAGAGACTGAGTGTGTGTGTGTGTGTGTGTGTGTGTGTGTGTGTGTGAGAGACTGAGTGAGTGTGTGTGTGTGAGTGGAGACTGAGTGAGTGTGTGTGAGAGGAGACTGAGTGAGTGTGTGTGAGAAGAGACTGAGTGAGTGTGTGTGAGTGGAGACTGAGTGAGGGTGTGTGTGAGGAGACTGAGTGAGTGTGTGTGTGAGAGACTGAGTGTGTGTGTGTGTGTGTGAGAGACTGAGTGAGTGTGTGAGTGTGTGAGAGACTGAGTGAGTGTGTGTGTGTGAGTGGAGACTGAGTGAGTGTGTGTGTGTGTGAGAGACTGAGAGAGTGTGAGTGGAGACTGAGTGAGTGTGTGTGAGTGGAGACTGAGTGAGTGTGTGTGTGAGACTGAGTGTGTGTGTGTGTGTGTGTGTGTGAGAGACTGAGTGAGTGTGTGAGTGTGTGAGAGACTGAGTGAGTGTGTGTGAGAGACTGAGTGAGTGTGTGTGTGTGAGAGACTGAGTGAGTGTGAGAGACTGAGTGAGTGAGTGAGTGTGTGTGTGAGAGACTGAGTGAGTGAGTGTGTGTGTGAGAGACTGAGTGAGTGAGTGTGTGTGTGAGAGACTGAGTGAGTGAGTGTGTGTGTGAGAGACTGAGTGAGTGAGTGTGTGTGAGAGACTGAGTGAGTGAGTGTGTGTGAGACTGAGTGAGTGAGTGTGTGTGTGAGAGACTGAGTGAGTGTGTGTGTGAGAGACTGAGTGAGTGTGTGTGTGAGAGACTGAGTGAGTGTGTGTCTGAGTGTGTGTCTGAGTGTGTGTGAGAGAGACTGAGTGTGTGTGAGAGACGTGTGTGTGTGTGTGTGTGAGAGAGAGAGTGAGTGTGTGTTTAACCTGTCCAGCTTCAGTCTTCTCACTGCACCACTTCCCCAGGTCCGTCATACACCGATGCTGAAGATCCGGGTCCAGCTTCACATCCAGAGCCCTCTGGTGCAGGATCCTCTGGACCTCCGTCTTACAGTCCCGGGACAACTGCAGAGCGACTGATGCGTTAGTACACACACACACACACACACACACAGGATCCTCTGGACCTCCGTCTTACAGTCCCGGGACAACTGCAGAGCGACTGATGCGTTAGTACACACTCTCTCACACACACACACACACACACAGGATCCTCTGGACCTCCGTCTTACAGTCCCGGGACAACTGCAGAGCGACTGATGCGTTAGTACACACTCTCTCACACACACACACACACACACAGGATCCTCTGGACCTCCGTCTTACAGTCCCGGGACAACTGCAGAGCGACTGATGCGTTAGTACACACTCTCTCACACACACACACACACACACACACACACACACACAGGATCCTCTGGACCTCCGTCTTACAGTCCCGGGACAACTGCAGAGCGACTGATGCGTTAGTACACACTCTCTCACACACACACACACACACACAGGATCCTCTGGACCTCCGTCTTACAGTCCCGGGACAACTGCAGAGCGACTGATGCGTTAGTACACACTCTCTCACACACACACACACACACACAGGATCCTCTGGACCTCCGTCTTACAGTCCCGGGACAACTGCAGAGCGACTGATGCGTTAGTACACACTCTCTCACACACACACACACACACACAGGATCCTCTGGACCTCCGTCTTACAGTCCCGGGACAACTGCAGAGCGACTGATGCGTTAGTACACACTCTCTCACACACACACACACACACACAGGATCCTCTGGACCTCCGTCTTACAGTCCCGGGACAACTGCAGAGCGACTGATGCGTTAGTACACACTCTCTCACACACACACACACACACACAGGATCCTCTGGACCTCCGTCTTACAGTCCCGGGACAACTGCAGAGCGACTGATGCGTTAGTACACACACACACACACACACACACACAGGATCCTCTGGACCTCCGTCTTACAGTCCCGGGACAACTGCAGAGCGACTGATGCGTTAGTACACACACACACACACACACACACACAGGATCCTCTGGACCTCAGTCTTACAGTCCCGGGACAACTGCAGAGTGACTGATGCGTTAGTACACACACACACACACACACACACACACACAGGATCCTCTGGACCTCAGTCTTACAGTCCCGGGACAACTGCAGAGTGACTGATGCGTTAGTACACACACACACACACACACACACACACACACACACACACACAGGATCCTCTGGACCTCAGTCTTACAGTCCCGGGACAACTGCAGAGTGACTGATGCGTTAGTACACACACACACACACACACACACACACACACAGGATCCTCTGGACCTCAGTCTTACAGTCCCGGGACAACTGCAGAGTGACTGATGCGTTAGTACACGCTCACACACACACACACACAAACCCACAACCCTTCAATCTCACACACACACACACACACAGACGGTCAGTTCCAGATTCAGCTGAACTGCTAAGACCGAAATCTGTGTGTGTGTGTGTGACACATCACCATGGAAATCATTCAATCACAATGTCGGTTTTTAGATTAGTCTGTAATAAAATCTCCCAACACCCTCATCATGAGTGAATTTCCTGTCAATCACTACCAATCATTAAAGCCCACAGCATCATTAACGTGATCTGAGCCTCGGTAAAGGAAGACTTTGATTGGTCCCTGATAGTTTTGCTGAAAGCGTGTGTTTGTGGCTTAAGCGTGTTTACTCTGAGTGAACGAACATCGCCAGGCCTGACAAGAACATAACTCGCTCAGGTCACAACAAAATATATAGAGATTTTAGATTTGAGACATTCATATTTTCTGCACAGAGACATTATTTTTGTATTTTTATATTCAAATCAGCATAAATGAAAAGCAATACAAATAAGCATGAAGTATAAACTAACACACAAGTGTGTGGAGACGTTTTTATTTGAGCATAATTTACATGAAAATAATGTATCAGTGCATAAAATGGTCCAAAAGCAGGCTAAACTGAATGCTGAATGTATAATTGTTTGGATGTGAAACCCAATCTGGACATGTTCTTGACAGGTGTGTGAGATTCGGCTCTTTAAAGAAGTCAGATATACTCACATCCAAACCCTCTTCAGAACTGACCTCAGAGGAGTCTGACGAGGCCTACGGTAGCATCGAGGAAGCTTCAGCTGTTGTTTAAGTTTCTCAGTGTGTGTGTGTGTGTGTGTGTGTGTCGTACCCGTCGCCCCTGCATCTCGGTGCGGTACGCGTGCCGGTACAGACAGGAGAAGACTGCTCCGGGAGGCATGAACTCGCTCGTCTCGTTCCAGCCGTGAGTGTGACAGATGCGGGCCGCGTCGTTCTGACACTTCTTGTACAGGATGGGGTCCAGCCTGTGAACCACAGGAAACAACACACTCAGCCTCGTGCTTTAACAATGATCTGACATTAAATTAACCTTCATTCAGACCTTCTCAAACTAAAGCATTGGCAAACTTAACAAAACACCAAAATAAAAACAAAAACCAAAACCTTAAAAGGTGGGGTATGTGATTTTCAGATTTTGAAAATACACAACTCAAATGGTCCTCCCTTCTGTCCTGGCCCTGATTCGCTCGAGGGGGAGGGGGAGGGTACGACCGTTTGATTGACGGACTGACTGTCCAATGATTCTAGGTGGTCTTGGAAATGATTGGCTGGAGTTTTTCGAGTCCTGCCCGTTCCACAGATGATTAAATTGCTTAATTTTCATTTCAGTGCTTCTAACTCAGTGGCTGTAAGTGGGTTATGAATAGGATTTCAAGTGATTTTGAAAAAATGGACAAAAAAGATAATCACATACCCCACCTTTAAAAAAAAAAAAAAAAAAATGCATGATTCTGGATAAATCGAGAACAGACATTTTTGTCTAAAATAGAGGTCACGATTCTGAATAAAACAGACACGGGCCAAAATAACGTCATTTACTAGAGATTCTGACTAAATTGTTAATTGCCGCAGTCTATTTTTAAAAATAGTTTAAAATAAATGTATTTAACAAATTGATTTGTGAATGATTCAAAGACTTCTTTACTAGATGAATGAATGAATAATTCAATGACAAACACATGTTTTAACAGTCTCCACCTACTGGTGTAACGCTGTAATGGTACAATATTTATGTTTCTTTCCAAAGGTGATTTACTCTCTCTGCGATCGCTACCGTAATCATCAGTGTTTATATCTGTAAACTTCTATCCCAGCACTTCTCGATTTCGTCTTGATATGATGCTGTGATGTTGGAAAGACTGAAGCGTTTCATGATCTCTCTGGATCAGATCTGAGTGTTCGCTGTGATCGGACAGGTTTATTAGACAGGAGAATCGCCGTCATTTAGGAATAAGATCACCATCTTTTAACAATTAATCGTGCAGTTCCAGTTAAACTTACTGACATTATCAAATATTGCCACTGTAATATTTAGTCGTTTCTCCAATTTGTGCTCAACCGTGTTTCCACATGATTCTCTCATTACAAACAAGTGACATTCTTTTAAAACCGTGGCACACAGACTGAATTCTTCCTGAAGCACGGTGGAAAAGAGACAAATAAGGAAGTACGTGTGAAGTGTATGTGAAAGTTAAATTAATTAAAATTGTGGAATTTAGTAAAAAAAAAGAAAAAAAGTTTGTGACTCACTTCCAGTCTCTGGAGATGAAGTACTGCAGCTCCAACAGTCTGTGTTCACAGTCTTCAACCATCTTATCAGTGTAGAGATGCTCCATCAGACAGGACAGGATCCTACACACACACACACACACACACGTTCAGGCTGGACTACACACCACACTTTTAATGTTTCTATTTCTGTACACTTAAATATGAACACACACAGAAACGAGGTCATATGTAAATACCAATCTACATGCTGGAAAGTTTATGGTAAAACTGGTTTGCTCAGATCAGAAACGATGATCTGTTCAGAGCCTGAGGCACCAGAACAGGCCTGGCTTCAGAAACACGAATATGCCAAACATCCCTAATATTAATAAAAGCACTCATGTGTTCACGTTTGGGCCGTAAAGGATGAGCACGTGACTCGTTTCACCACGGATGAGCTTGTCATCTCAGACCATAGACTGCAAAAAATATGGACAAAGCATCTGTGGCGTCACCCATTGACTTTCTGTAGAACGGTTTTGAGGCCGTTTATGGGGGGTGTGGGCGGCGCCATCTTGAGAAATATTTTAATATAAATGTGTTCAGGAAGGATCCAGAGGTGGTCTGATGTGTGTGTCAGATCACGGCCGAGACGTCACATTTCAGGAATTCCACTCGGCACAGCCCGTTATCAGCTGTCAATCAAGCTGTCAATCAAAGTTAACCACGCCCTTATTTGTCATACATTTCTATATCTAAATACGATCTAAACTAACGAGTTAGAAAAAAACAAACAAACAAAAAAAAAACACCCCCCTCACAGTTGTCAGGCACTCGGAGCCTATCGAAAAATACAATAAAAGTCCATGGGACCAACCTGTAAAAACATGAGTTTATGCTGTGAAAACGGACATTTTAACATGGGGGTCTATAGACATCTGCTCCCTTCTGGGACCGGCCCCTAGAGGACTTTAGATGGATTGCAGTTTTTCACACTTCCGGGTAGGCTTCATTTCTCAGATTAGAATGTTGCCGCTTGTCTCAGACACTCACATGGGGTCTCCATTCCGGATGTGTTTGCAGGCGGTCTGGATGACGGACTCGCAGGCCTCGTTCAGGGCCCGGTCGATGCGGTAGTCGGCCCCGGGGTCCGTTTCCTGGATCAGCGTCTGGAGCTGAGGGACACAGTTATGAGTCATTCATCAGCCGAGGCATTATTTAACATGAATGAAACTCACGCCTTTATTCATGATTTAAATGAACTCAGCCTCGGTTTATTCATCAGGAAACACAGTAAACGCACAGTTATCTACAGATTTTTCACCCACCCATCCCTACATCCACCCATCCCTACATCCACCCACCCCCACATCCACCCATCCATCCCTACATCCATCCATGCATCCACCCCTCCCTACATCCACCCCTCCCTACATCCATCCATCCATCCACCCCTCCCTACATCCACCCCTCCATCCATCCACCCCTCCCTACATTCATCCATCCACCCATCCCTACATCCATCCATCCACCCATCCCTACATCCACCCATCCCTACATCCACCCCTCCATCCATCCACCCCTCCCTACATTCATCCATCCACCCATCCCTACATCCATCCATCCACCCATCCCTACATCCACCCATCCCTACATCCATCCTCCATCCATCCATCCACCCATCCCTACATCCATCCATCCATCCATCCACCCATCCCTACATCCATCCATACATCCACCCACCCATCCCTACATCCATCCATCCATCCATCCACCCATCCCTACATCCATCCTCCATCCATCCACCCACCCATCCCTACATCCATCCATCCATCCATCCACCCATCCCTACATCCATCCCTACATCCATCCATCCACACATCCCTACATACATCCACCCACCCATCCCTACATCCATCCATCCATCCATCCATCCACCCATCCATCCATCCACACATCCCTACCTACATCCATCCACCCATCCATCCACCCATCCCTACATCCATCCACCCATCCCTACATCCATCCACCCATCCATCCACCCATCCCTACATCCATCCATCCATCCACCCATCCCTACATCCATCCCTACATCCACCCATCCATCCACCCATCCCTACATCCATCCATACATCCACCCACCCATCCCTACATCCATCCATCCATCCATCCATCCACCCATCCCTACATCCATCCATCCACACATCCCTACATACATCCACCCACCCATCCCTACATCCATCCATCCATCCACCCATCCATCCACACATCCCTACCTACATCCATCCACCCATCCCTACATCCATCCACCCATCCATCCACCCATCCCTACATCCATCCACCCATCCATCCACCCATCCCTACATCCATCCATCCATCCACCCATCCCTACATCCACCCATCCATCCACCCATCCCTACATCCATCCATACATCCACCCACCCATCCCTACATCCATCCATCCATCTCTACATCCATCCATCCATCCCTACATCCACCCACCCATCCCTACATCCATCCATCCCTACATCCATCCACCCATCCCTACATCCATCCATCCACCCATCCATCCCTACATCCATCCACCCATCCATCCATCCATCCATCCACCCATCCCTACATCCATCCACCCATCCATCCATCCATCCATCCACCCATCCCTACATCCATCCACCCATCCCTACATCCATCCACCCATCCCTACATCCATCCACCCATCCACACATCCATCCACACATCCATCCACCCATCCCTACATCCATCCACCCATCCATCCATCCATCCATCCATCCATCCACCCATCCATCCATCCCTACATCCCTACATACATCCACCCACCCATCCCTACATCCATCCACCCATCCCTACATCCATCCACCCATCCCTACATCCATCCCTACATCCATCCACCCATCCATCCACCATCCCTACATCCATCCCTACATCCACCCATCCCTACATCCATCCATCCATCCACCCATCCCTACATCCATCCATACATCCACCCACCCATCCCTACATCCATCCATCCATCCATCCCTACATCCACCCACCCATCCCTACATCCATCCACCCATCCCTACATCCATCCATCCACCCATCCACACATCCATCCACCCATCCCTACATCCATCCACCCATCCATCCCTACATCCATCCACCCATCCATCCCTACATCCATCCATCCACCCATCCCTACATCCATCCATCCACCCACCCCTAAATCCATCCATCCCTACATCCACCCATCCATCCCTACATCCATCCATGCATCCACCCCTCCCTACATTCATCCATCCACCCACCCCTACATCCCTCCCTACATCCATCCATCCACCCATCCCTACATCCATCCATCCACCCATCCCTACATCCATCCATCCACCCATCCCTACATCCATCCATCCACCCATCCCTACATCCATCCGGCTGAAATTTCCGGTGAATCCTTAGTAAAAAGACTTTGTAAACTGACAAAGGAGAAAATATAAATTTTGTCAACCTGCCAAGTGGGCATTTATCCTGAAGATGGGTTAATATCAGGCATTAACTGGCCTGCATGACATTTCAGCCTGTCGCTAATATTGAATGTTCAATATCTAGACCAGACCAACTAGCGTGCAGAAATATGAAAGAGCACTGAAACTCACAGCTTTCTGGCAGTGTCCTTCGAGGATGCCCTTGTCCCGGGACACCCTCATGAGGCAGTGCAGCGTTCGGCCCTTGTGGTGCAGGCCGGAGCAGTGTGTGTCGATCTCCCCTCGGCAGTGCAGCACGATCTCAGGACTGAGCGAGAAATCCTCCATCAGCATCCGCCTGTAGTCCAGCATCTCCCCCTGACACTCGCCACTCACGGTCTGACCTGAGACAGAGAGGCACTGAATCACACTGACTGTAGAGGCAGATACACAGAGAGACAGAGACAGAGACAGAGAGACAGATGTAGGGTGTGTGTGTGTGAGATTCACCCTGGTGTACGGCCGCCTCCAGGCACAGGAGCAGGGGTGTGTGTGTGTGTGTGTGTGTGTGTGTGTGTGTGTGTGTTTGAGACTCACCGTGGTGTACGGCCGCCTCCAAGCACAGGAGCAGGGGTGTGTGTTTGTGTGTGTGTGTGTCTGAGATTCACCCTGGTGTACGGCCGCCTCCAGGCACAGGAGCAGGGGTGTGTGTGTGTGTGTGTTTGAGACTCACCGTGGTGTACGGCCGCCTCCAAGCACAGGAGCAGGGGTGTGTGTTTGTGTGTGTGTGTGTCTGAGACTCACCGCGGTGTACAGCCGCCTCCAGGCACAGGAGCAGGTAGGTGTGTGTGTGTGTGTGTGTGTGTGTGTCAGACTCACCGCGGTGTACAGCCGCCTCCAGGCACAGGAGCAGGTAGGTGTGTGTGTGTGTGTGTGTGTGTGTGTTTGTGTGTGTGTGTGTGTCTGAGACTCACCGCGGTGTACAGCCGCCTCCAGGCACAGGAGCAGGTACGAGAGCTTGGCCTCGCGCGCTCGAGGCATCGCTGTGTCCATGTTGCAGCGGTATTTACGCAGGTCCGGTTTACAGGCTTTAGCCAGTGAGTAGCTGACCTTGTAGTCCTGAGAGATCAGCTTCTGGCGAGTGGACAGGGCGTCCTTGCACTGCGCGACACACACACACACACACACATCAGCAGGAGGACTTACCAGGAAAAACTTTTCATTTCAACTGCTAGAGAAAGTAAATAGATGATCAATTTGAAATAATATAAGCATTAAATGCACAGCTTCACTGAGTAGGTTTCACCACTAGAGGACACTTATTCAAAACTATAACAGACGGAGCTTGATGACGGAGCGTGGAATCATGGGAGTTCCAGACGCTACCAGAGATCGTCATCATTGTTGGAAACATTTGGGATAATGCAAGCACACAAGTCAACAAAATATGTAACATTGTTCTAGTGGTTTTTGGATAGTTTAAAGTAAAAATACTACATATTGTACCTTTAACTAAAAAAAAAAAAAACACCTTTTCAATAGTTGCAACATTTAACTTAAATAAATAAAACCTTTTAAAAAAACGATTAAAATTACAACAAAATGACTTATGAATAATCAAAATATCAATAAAAAATAAGTATCTCAAGGATACTAAAATAACACAGCGAAGTAGAGCTGTCACAATATCAGATCAGCCAAAATCTTATCACAACATTTAAAACGCTTATGAAAAATATTAAGTAGGGCTGTGTGATTAATCGAAATCGTTATAAAAATCGCGATTTGAGCATGCGCGATTTCTAAATCGCTTCATAGCACGATTTGCCGTATTCTCGAGAAAAGGAGTTTTCCCTCAACACGAGAGACCTCTCGAAAGGGAACTACTTGGTGACTGATGTAACCGCAGTTCCCAGAGATGAGTGAACGAAGTTCGAGCAGTTCCCGCAGCACAGCCAATGACCGCTCTCGCGCGCATCTGTGTCCGAGTGCAGCTACACTGCGTTTTAAAGTTTTGGCTTCCGAGTTCTCGAAAACAGGGGTTTCCCCTTTATAAAGCTCTAATGGGTTTGCTTTGGAAATATGTTTCAAATTCACACAGAATGCATTAAAACTGTAAAGGCCATTGCACACGGAGTCCGAAATTTTCATATGCGTTTTTTTGTATTCGTGATTCGGTGGCTCTGAATTGTCAAAACACCATTCAAACTGCTTGCTACGGATGCGAAAAACACAGAAAATCGAACCTGATTCGATTTTTTTTTATGACGGACGAAAGTTTCGGAGGCAATGCGCAAGCGTGATTGACATAACGTAAAAAAAACCTATATTTTGTTGCACATATCGCACAGCCCTAATATTAGGGTGCAATATCATATTCTACTTGGAGTGTCAAGCAGATAATACATGATCTATTAACAATAATATTCTCATTTTTGTAAAAAATTTAAATATCACGGTTATCGTCAATGCCGGTTTACTGCAACAGCCCTAATAACTAGCGATTTTAATATTTTAAGACTGAATGTCTAAGTTAGTGTAACTTCAGTATTATATAGCATTGTAGAATTGATTAATTATTATTTATTTATGATTTAACAATATATCAGCAGCAATGGCTATATTCATGGCAATCAACAGTATTTCAATGTAAAACATAATTCTGATTACAATCAGTTTTTTTTTCCCAAGAATTAATTGTTAAATTATTGTAAAAAATCAATATACAAAATCAGACATTTATACTGATAGTAACAACAGCAATAATAACATTTACATAGAATATTTCAATTTAATATTTGTCAAATTCTAAAATTATTCCAGGAGAAACCTTTTTAAAAATGTCAATTTTTTTATTTTCTGAATAAAACCGGTTGTCTAATATCATTTTAAAAAGGACATTCTATTAAAATATGTTTTACACTCTTTTTCTTCTTACACAAATCCCAAACCGGTTTCTCTTCCTCTTTTAAATAAATAGGAATGAGTGAGTCTTGAATGTCCAAGTCGGCATCTCATATATACAACCCGGCCATGACTATTCGCAAAATAATAATTACCTCCTTGATTTAGGACTGATCACCTCATATAATGTTATTTTCACATCCGTTCCATTTTCCCTTTATTGTAAATGTACAGATTCAGCATGGGTTTAATGTGCCTCTCTGCTGCTATCTGCTTGTTCGTTAATATTACTGATTAATTCTGTTCTGAATTTAACACAGTTGAGGGTACATTTTACATTTACATTTATTCATTTAGCTGACGCTTTTATCCAAAGCGACTTACAATTGCTATACATGTCAGAGGTCGCACGCCTCTGGAGCAACTAGGGGTTAAGTGTCTTGCTCAGGGACACATTGGTGTCTCACAATGGATTTGAACCCGGGTCTCTCACACCAAAGGCATGTGTCTTATCCACTGCGCCATCACCACCCCAGTTGAGGGTAAAACTCCTAAATCTTTGTGTAAAATGTGTTTGTAAAGGAGGAAGAGGAGTCAAAGCAACGCACCTTCTCTGACATGCTCTCCTCGTACTTGTGGTTGAACAGGCATTTGTAGACCTTTCCTTCTCCGGCGGGGGTCTAAAGGAAGGAGCACAGCATTAGCATTAGCATTAGCACACAGAAGAGCTGGCGTGTGGGGCGGCGCTCACGTGTTCGCAGAAGCGCTCGCGGTCCTCGCGGCAGGAGAAGTACAGGTGTCGGTCCAGGTGGAAGTCGTCGGACGAGAGCTCGGCCACACGCATGATGGACTTCTTGCACTCGTCTCCGATGGCGTACGAGTCCTTCTCCTCGACCTCGCTCACCAGACCCTTCTCCAGACACGAGATCACCTCTCCCTGCGAGTGCAGGTCCTGCGGGACGAGACCAGAGGAGGAGCTGGAGGAGCACAGCCTTCCCAGCAGCCCTACAACCTCAAGCGGTTCACCAGTAACCAATCAAGAGCTTGTCCTAAACACAGCGGAGCACATGTGGGCCCGCCGAGATGCTCCAGAGCCATTCAACCACGTCACTCCAAGCCCATCACATTTAACATGTATAACAGTGTGTTCTAGTGGTGTCTGAATAGTTTAAAGCAAAAGTATCTTTAAAAAACACACTTAAAGCTTGAAAAAAAACTTATTTGGCAGAGATGCACCGATATCACAATTTTGCCCGATACCGATAACCGATAATTCTTTATATTTGAAAGCCGATAACCGATATATTGGCTGGAAAATGAAAAAGGAAATACATTTATCGTCTTTAATATATCGGGCGGATTCTCTTTTCGGGCATATAAACTGAGCATAAATCGGCCGATACCGATGTGGTGGCCGATATATCGTGCATCCCTTCTTATTGGTTGTCACGCATCAAGCAAGAACGTTGGAGTCTGCATTTACATGCGAATATGAAATATTTGTGTTTATATGTGAATAAAAGCCTAAAGTAAATCTATTCATCATATAAACCAATTGTGTCTTCAGGAAACTTAAATCTCTCAATTCATACAGATTATTTTATATGACGTCTTCAACAACTGGAGGGACAGAACTCTCTCGAAAATGTCTTGTGTGGGATGAAAGAGTTGTGTAAATTAAGACTATTTTAATTTTCGGGTGAACAAAATGAGCAATAACCAATGATGGACCACTAACCAAACTGCTGGATATTAATAAACCGATACTTGTCACATTATGACTGATAATAACCAATAAATGACTGATTTTCACATTTTTAAAACTAAAACCCATCTACAAGAGAATTTAGGCATCACAACTTTATAATGGACTGTATGACAAATGGATATTCATTTTGAGAACAGTGTAATTAAATATATTAAACAGTGTTAGTTGCCAAGGCAGCATTTCTAATTAACTAATTAAAAACTAAAATAAAAATAAATAAAACCTACATAGACAAAAAAAATATATAAAAAAAATAAATTCTGCTGGTCATTTGTGGCAGAACTGTTTTATGAAACATTTTCAAAACCAAGATCAAAGAACAGTTGCGCAGATAAATCTAGATTGTACAAATATAAATAGTAAAAAGACTGTTAGTAATCTTGCAGAAAGTGTTTGTTCAGGTCTGTATTTGACACTAATGTTACAAAAACTGGCAGAGATACTAAAATGATCAATGAGGAAGCGCTGGTTTTAAAAAAAGTGTTACATCCTTCCTGTTGGAGGGTTCAGGCCCCGTTACCCAGAGTGCAGCGTTACCTTCTCGCCCGTGGTCACGCTCCCACAGTGCAGCTTGTTGATGTCGTCTTTACACTTGTCCATGAAGCCGCAGATCAGCCTGTAATCGCTGAACACTATACTGGTCATCTTGGTGATGTACTGGTTACACTGGTACTCGGAGATGTTGGTGCGGTGGTCCACTAAACACGACACCAGGTAACCCTTCCCACGCTCCTCAGCGGCACACTCCTTAATCTGGGGGGGGTATAAAGGGTGTATTGGGGTTATTAGGGCTGTTGGAAAAAATTCTGAAATTCAAATATTAAAACAAAAATCAATACTATTCGAATGATGATGATACTTTTGGAATATTGCTTTATGTATAATATATTTATATTGCCTTTCTCGCACGCATGTGAAAATTAAATGCTTTTGTTTCGTCTGATGAACAATTAAGTTTCTGAATCGTAACACAAGTGTGCACGTTATCCACGCTGTATCATCATAACAATACTGTCAAAAATGGTAAATGTTTAACGACGTATAAAGCGCCCCCCAAAGCGCCCGTGAGGCAAAAAATGTAAATATCTCGGCGAAAACTTAACGGATTCACGAGCTCGTTGGAACCGTCTAGTCGAACTGAAAATAATGATATATCAGTGGTTCCCCTAGGATTTTTTTCTACATGCTAGTGATGCTACCGAAACTAGTGTAGCGGAGCGGGCGTGTTACAGATACATGGTGTAAAATTTTAGTAATCAAAAATCATGTCTAATTAATTGAAATCATGAAAATTGTATTATAAACAATTATTAAACATGCAATATTTAAAAAAAAAAATCTATGAAATGTTTTTCCACACAAATTCTGTTTTTTTTCTGGTAACCAAATGAAGACATAAAACATTAATTATATTTATTTTAATCACATGAAATTGAACAAACTTTTTTTGTCAAACAACGAGCTGCACGATGAGCTTTAAAGCTCAATTGGAATTACTGTTAAAATTAAAACATGGAAGAAAAATTATTATTCCTTAAAGTTGAGATCATATTTTATTTGTATTAGTGTTAGTATTATTACATTGAGACTCATCTAAATTCTACTGTACAACAGGAATATATTTCTGTCAAATTAAACCAAACTTTTATTTTGACGAATTGCCGTGAAGACCATTGAGTTTCCTCGTATAGGCAAAAGAACAGCTCGAGAGCCTCAGCACGCATGTGACACTGTGTGTGTGAGAAATGAAACTGCGCGTCGTCTGCACCATTCATTCACACAGTGATTCGTATTTAAATATTCAGTTTAATATTCACACACTAGTCTATCGCGATTTGATTTCAAGTGTACTAAACTGCTCTATCGCGAAAAGCATAGCCGCTAAAGTTACTACATGGAGCTCTTGCGTCCATTTTTTTATTTGATTTTTTGGAATATTTTTTTTTCATTCATTCAGGGTGCGGCGGGGGGTAGTTTTGAGGGGGCGGGCCCCCCCCCCAAAAAACAATGGTAGGGGAAACACTGTATATGTTTCCGAATTGTTGGTGGTGTTTTCGCGGAGATATTAGCCGAAAACCATCAGGAGCGCTTCAGCCATATTCAGTGCGAATAAGATGTTCACTGTAAGTTAGATGTGCCTCTAGTGGACAGAACGTGTAACAACAACCTCATGCTATAGTGGCTTTGGCAATCCATCAACGTGTGTGATGTTGTAAATATTAATAATAGGATGAATTTGAGCATTTAATATTCGAATATTAAATAAAATAAGGAATGGAATATGAACAGTGTTATAGAGGAAGACTGACAGCTCTGACTGGGTGTGTGTGTGTGTGTGAGCACTCACCGCACTGATGGTGGTCTTGCACACCTCCACCGCCACAGACTCAAACTTGGGGTCAGTCGTCAGGTTCAGCTTGTAGTTCCACAGCAGCTGGAGGACACATCATCATCATCATCATCATCATCATCATCATCACTGCACACACTCTAACCAGGAGCAATCACAGCACCACATGATCAGGGCCAGATTTTATTAACATTAATAATACAATTAAAAGTAACACAAGGAATATTTAAAATAGAATATAATAGTAAAAAATTTGGCAAAAAAAAAAAAAAAGATTTAACACTGTGAAAGAAGTAATGTATATCAGTTCTGTTTAAACCAAAAAAAAAAAAAAAAGAACAAGAACAAAACCCCCAAATAATGTATTTCTATGGTTGAGTGTAGGGATGGGACGATTACCGGTGTCACTATAAACTAGAGCCCGACCGATAAAGGCTTTTGAAGGCCGATACGATACAAATATTTGTTGGTTTTAAAATCCGATATATCGGCCGATATATATATATATATATATATTTTTTTTTTTAGAAACGCGCAACAAAACATTAACAGATTTCCCTAACATTAGTTATTTGAAGTTATTTATGAGTTTTAACTAAAATAATATGATAATGCATTTTAAAAAGAAACTTGTTTCTTTTATTGTCACAACAGTAGCAATATTACTTGTGTATTATATTACAGTACCAGTCAAATGTTTGGACACACTTTCCTATTGGTGTGTACAAACTTTTGATGGGTACTGTATGAATACACAGTATAAACAGAATAAATATATAAACAATGTTTTTGCAATGATCACTCAAATGTGGTGGTCAAACACTTCTGTGACAAAGATCTGTAATGGAGGCGGGGTGAATGAGCTGTAACCAAACTAGTTTGCATTGCATGTTATATTATTCTAAATACTGTTGCATAATCTTCACTAACGACTTTGTCTTTGAATTTAGTCACGTTATATAAAACATAACTTGTACTAATAAATATATCAAAAGTGTCACTGACAAAACCTTATTATCTTCTATTTTTAGTCTTAATTCCTCGAATCTCTACCAGTGGAGGAATAACTCAGATCTTTTTACTAAAGTAAAATTAATAATATCATAATGAAAACGTTTTTAATTACATATGTACAGTAGTACTTTTATACTATTTTAAATAAGTAGTAAGCAAAATGATGTAGGCTACTAAACGTGAAACTATAGGCTACTCTTATGCAAAATGGCCCTATATAAAGTGTTATAATTATATAAATTATTGGAATATTGCTTGATGTTGTAACGTAGCGTTATAGGCAGAATGAGCTTTAACACTGTCTACACCGGACGCGGCCGTTATCGCTCGCATCGCAACAGCTGTTTACCGGAGACGCGGCACAGCGCCCGTTACAGAGCAGAATGGGGCATCAGTTTACTGTCAGAGATTACTCGCGCCACGCATTTTAATCAATGTTTTAATCAACCAATTGCCTGGATTTAATAAATAAGTAAATATAGCAGACAATATAATCAGGACTTCTCAGCTGCGCGCTTGCAATAGTCACAAGCTCACACAATACGTGACAGAGGCTGGTAGCAGAGAAATCAATTCTGTGAATTACACTGCGCAAATCAAAAGTAATAGGCTACTACAGTACCCACCGGATGAAGAAGGGCTGGCTCTCAACAGAACATAAAATATTCATTTTATTTTATTTTTCGTGTTCGCATTTATGAGGAAAAAACAATGTTACGGACGTGCACGAGCTCTGAAAGCGGCAGTAAAGTGCTTTAAAACTTTCACAGAGAAACAGAAAGCACAAATCCTTTCATTAAGGTGAATTTCGTTTTGTATTAATTGTATCTTAATTTTAATCTATGTTTCATCAACCAATTGCCTGGATTTAATAAATAAGTAAATATAGCTGAGCGGACAATAGATAATCTCGACACGGATGCGCCGGCGGGTGAACTGCAACTCGTCTCATAAATGAACCGAAACTCAGCGTATAGAACTGAGAAATATATCTATATTGAAATGTCTACTTTTAAACAGAACAATTCAAAACGAAAGACAGACTGCTCTCTGCTTATGTAGCCTAATCCGTATGAAATGTGTTTCTCTCTGTAGTGTTCACTGAAGATCGCGAGTCAGCGTCGTCAACTTCATCTGCCGACACTGACTGAAAACACTTGTTATTAATAAACAATTAAAATGTCTCCTTGTTATATTTGATGTATTCATAATCATTACTTCATGACATTACTTAATCATGACAGCTTTTAGGTGCTTTATTGGCAGCGCCACCCTTACATGAATCACCGCACCCCGCATTTTTAAAAATATTCATTTATCGGCCATTATAAATGCCGATACCGATAGTTAGGAAAATGCCTAATATCGGCCGATAATATCGGCCTGCCGATATATCGGTTGGGCTCTACTATAAACCACGATAAAATGTACTGACGGTTAGTATTATCGTTTAAAATTGAGTTGTCATTAAAACAGTGTTTGATTATCAGTCTGACGCAAGCGCAACGTTGGTTTTTTTTTTTTTGGGGAAGGCCAGGCGGGAGGCAGTGAGCGTGCTCGGGAGATTCAGCCTTTCAGAGGACCACATCTGAGTTCATATTTGGGCTCTTAAAAAACTCCTGAGGGAAACTTAGAGGACGGTCACCCTGTCTGCAGAACATGCACAAAAGTCGTCGCTGCAATAGAAACACTTCAAATCTGCCGAGTCGTGTGTGACAATCACACACTGTTAGCGAACGCAAGGCAACTTTGACCTCTATACCAAAACTACATTCGGGAAATAATTGGGCACAAAATTTTATTTTGAGTTGAAATATTTTCTCACTCCCTTGAAACGTGAAGCTTCCACAAAGAAAAGTGTGCAGCAAGTGTCAGGATGGCAAGTTGTATTTGATTGAAATGCATGATACATGGATGTGTGTGTTATAAGTTATAAACTCAGCGTATAACGCGTTGGAAGGAAACGCCACAGAACAGAATCTTGCTTTAAAAAGTGCATATAGAGCTGCTCGTTTTATTTGTTTGTTGATTTGTTTAAATGTTTTCAGTGTGAGCATCAGTTCTTTAACACTTTCATCTCGTTTGAACAAAACCACGATAATATTGATAATCACAATAATTAATCGTAATATAATCGCAATACGAAATTTTCATACAGTCCCATCCCTAGTTGAGTGTTTGCTAGTGTGGTTCAGTTTAACCTCAGGCATAAAAAAAAAGAAAAAGTTTGGTTCCGGTTGGTTGTCAGTTGAGGTCATGGGTCGGTAGGGATTATTATTATATATTTTTTTATTTTACTTTACAGTAGCGATGGATTCTCTATTTTTTCATAACATAGCCTACATGTACTCTACCACCTTGTGTGTCCCAGCATGTTACACACACACACACGCTGATGTTAAATGTGTGTGCGGGGGCAAACGGGGTTGCCTTATAGTAAAGTGTTACCGATTCAGACATCTCGTGAGTTCAGTGTTGGAAAGAGCAGTTGTTTTAACCATTCATTAAAACAAATCAGTTCAAATGAGTCATTAGTTTGCGAATTGGACGTGTCACATCGGACGTGTGCGCGTCGTGTGATTATCCCGGCGGTTAGGACATCCCACAAGATTGGTCATCACAGAAAACATTTCATAACTGGATAGTTTTTCCATTTATTTGAAGTGTGGTTTATGTCAGCTGAGTGTGCGGAACGCTTTTCAGAGAAGATAAGGCAACGTATTTGAGCACAACTCACACCCAGCGGTAATTCAGAAAAAAAGAAAATCTCTGAATGCTCCACATTAAACTTTAGTCTTCCGACCTTACCATCATGTCGATTTATTTAGATTAATATGTGCGAGGGAGAGAGAGCAAGACAGTGCTTAGTTTTGAGACGGTGATCTTTCACATGGCTCCACAGAGAGAGAGAGACAAGTCTCTGTCTCTGTCTCAGTCTCAGTCTCTCTCTCTCTCTCACACACACACACACGCAGCAGTGCATCTACATGACGACAGTGATGTGTGAACGCCCGTGGCTGCCTCGTTTGTTAGCGTTGCTGGAGGACAACAGGCTATACAAATACGGTGCTGTAAAAAAACAAATTATAGTTCGCCTCAAAGTTTTTCATGTGTGTATTTATTTAATTTGTATTATTTATTCCCCAAGCTCATAAAACACATTTGGGTCGCACATAAATTGACAGGGTCGGTCGGAAACCGGAACCAAACACATTTTTTTTTATTTTATGCCTCAGCATCCCAGAAGAGCAGCAACAGTAGTGTGAGTGTGAGTGTGTGTGTGTGTGAGTGTGTGAAGACTTACATGATTGCAGTCCGAGGCGATCTCTGTGTCCTGAAGAGAGATAGAGAACAGGAGACATTACACACAGACAACAGTAATGTGCAGAACTACATGATTTACAGGATCAACAAGCCCTGGATAATGAGCCTGACCTCTGGATCACATGACCTCGAGTCTTCAGGCCCTTTACACATTTTTCTTGCGTTCACAAACAGGTTGAAGGAGCTCGACTACATAACCAGTACGTTTTTAAACTGCATTTCATTTGACAAAAACACTTCGAATGAAGATCATTCAAAGCACAGGTGCTTCAAAGCGGTTAAATAAAGCAACTACTGAGCTAACTAAGCTAAGCTAAGCTAACAAAACTAAGCTAAAGCTACACTTAAAAATATCCAACAGCTGTTGGACGGCCAGTCTAATGTCACGGCCCATCCTGAGTACAGTAGCGCCTGTTGCTTGTGTGTGTGTGTGTGTGTTGACTTTAAGGCTTTGGGCGTGTGTGTGTGTGACCCCGGGGAGAGGAGAGGTGTGTATTAGAGTAGATGCAAACACAGATCTGGCCTCGCTCTTCCTGGTGCACATCCGTGTGGACTCATCATATTAACGTGATCATGTGACTGAGGCTAAGAGTACAGCATAAACACAAGTTCAATATTTGATTACAAACATCCATTATAACAGTGGAATTACATGTTAGGCTCTTTAGAGCAGGAAAATAAACAATGTGGTGAAATAAAACCAACATGTGTTCATAACTACATGTCAGAAACACAAGTACTAATTAAACTTATTAGTCTTTCTGCATTTGGTGGATAACTCTGGCATTATTTCACTCAAATGTCTGAGTAAATACTGTGAGTTTCAATAAACAAGAGCACACTGTTAAAGACCAACAAACACTGGCTATTTTAATCTCATAAATAAACACAGCTTTTATTTTCGTCTCAGTCACTTTATGAGGCCCTTCACAGAAGGAGCCGGAGGCTCTACAGCAATGCTTGGCATGAACAAGAACAATATTTCTCTGACAGCTGATTGAGCGTTAACCTTCACTAATGTGTGAGGCATTATGATGACACTGCAAAATGCTGAAGAAAGAAAGAGAAAGCAGAAAATGAGGAATCTGAGAGAACAGCAACTTTAAAGGAACAGTTCAACATCTATATAAAGCGGGAGAGTAGGCGGTGTCATCCACGGCAGCTTCAAGGCTTTTAATCACATTGTATTCCTCCGCTAATAAAAACGTGTCTGATGTGAAACGTGAGCAGTGAGTCTCCCGAACATGAGGACCGGATCCGGATCTCAACAGCCGATATCAGGCTTTAACTCTTCGTTCTAAGTGAAGGATCAGGGTCAGTCTTTACAGCGCTGATCCCGGGAAACTGCTGGAGTGACTCCTGTGTGAACGCAAACACATCCCGGGATCGATGCCGGGGATGGGGACCTAGCAACATTGCCGGGCGTTCAGTCCCTGAGCACCCTGTGTGATCAAGGGTTTCAACACCGCTGTGAAGCGGCTGTGATGTTTTAAGGGTTTAAACACGGCTATGATGCGTCTGTGATGTTTTAACACGGCTGTGATGTTTTAAGGGTTTAAACACGGCTGTGATGTGTCTGTGATGTTTTAACACGGCTGTGATGTTTTAAGGGTTTAAACACGGCTGTGATGTGTCTGTGACGTTTTAAAGGTTTAAACACGGCTGTGATGCGGCTGTGATGTTTTAACACGGCTGTGACGTTTTAAGGGTTTAAACACGGCTGTGATGCGGCTGTGATGTTTTAACACGGCTGTGACGTTTTAACACGGCTGTGATGTTTTAAGGGTTTAAACACGGCTGTGATGTGTCTGTGACGTTTTAAAGGTTTAAACACGGCTGTGATGCGGCTGTGATGTTTTAACACGGCTGTGATGTTTTAAGGGTTTAAACACGGCTGTGATGCGGCTGTGATGTTTTAACACGGCTGTGACGTTTTAACACGGCTGTGATGTTTTAAGGGTTTTAACACGGCTGTGATGTTTTAAGGGTTTTAACACGGCTGTGATGTGTCTGTGATGTTTTAACACGGCTGTGATGTTTTAAGGGTTTAAACACGGCTGTGATGTGTCTGTGATGTTTTAACACGGCTGTGATGTTTTAAGGGTTTAAACACGGCTGTGATGTGTCTGTGATGTTTTAACACGGCTGTGACGTTTTAAGGGTTTAAACACGGCTGTGATGTGTCTGTGATGTTTTAACACGGCTGTGATGTTTTAAGGGTTTAAACACGGCTGTGATGTGTCTGTGATGTTTTAACACGGCTGTGACGTTTTAACACGGCTGTGACGTTTTAAGGGTTTAAACACGGCTGTGATGTGTCTGTGATGTTTTAACACGGCTGTGATGTTTTAAGGGTTTAAACACGGCTGTGATGTGTCTGTGATGTTTTAACACGGCTGTGACGTTTTAACACGGCTGTGACGTTTTAAGGGTTTAAACACGGCTGTGATGTGTCTGTGATGTTTTAACACGGCTGTGATGTTTTAAGGGTTTTAACACGGCTGTGATGTTTTAAGGGTTTAAACACGGCTGTGATGTGTCTGTGATGTTTTAACACGGCTGTGATGTTTTAAGGGTTTTAACACGGCTGTGACGTTTTAAGGGTTTAAACACGGCTGTGATGTGTCTGTGATGTTTTAACACGGCTGTGATGTTTTAAGGGTTTAAACACGGCTGTGATGTGTCTGTGATGTTTTAACACGGCTGTGACGTTTAAACACGGCTGTGATGTTTTAAGGGTTTAAACACGGCTGTGATGTTTTAAGGGTTTAAACACGGCTGTGATGTGTCTGTGACTTTTTAACACGGCTGTGACGTTTTAACACGGCTGTGATGTTTTAAGGGTTTAAACACGGCTGTGATGCGGCAACACGGCTGTGGTGCGGCTGTGAAATTGCCAAGATCAGTCCCGGAACACGCCCTGTGTGAGCAAACACCAGGACCAATGCCATAAGGGTTGTGGCGTAGTGATGACTTGACGCACAACGCAATGACATCAAATTAACGCGTTGAAAAGTCAATCAGAAAAAAAAAAAGTTGTGATTTGACCACGAAACATGTTGTACATAAACAACAAAGTTTGAACATAAACATCTAATGCCTGATCAGCCACCATGTTGTTCAAAGCAATGCAAACACTTCCACTGCACCACAACATGCTTTCGACGTGTACGTTACTCGTCACGTGTCTTTACCGGATCTTTACCGGATGTGTGTGAACGCACTCACAGATTCCGGAAAACCACTGGCAGTCTGAATGAAACAAAATCTAACGATCCCGGGACACATTATCAGTGTATTTTCCGGAATCTGTGTGTGAAAGCTCAACTCTTCGTTCACATGATGAGGGTCAAAGTTACTAAAAACAGCTTCCAAATCCAATCAAAGACATCAGAGGGCGTCGTCTCTTAAGGTGATGATACACTGGGCAAATTTTTTGAGCAATGTTGCTGGGCAATCTTGCTGAGCGATTGTTGCTTGGCCACTTTCTCATTGAAAATGGGCAATA
The DNA here is from genome assembly GCA_031834385.1 of Semotilus atromaculatus. Lineage (NCBI taxonomy): Eukaryota > Metazoa > Chordata > Actinopteri > Cypriniformes > Leuciscidae > Semotilus > Semotilus atromaculatus. The sequence goes on along the minus strand of JAULUF010000018.1, from coordinate 5,838,064 downwards.
CATTTCTTTCTGGATCATTTAGATTATCGGGGTCGTGGACCCTATCCACGGTCGTGGACCCTGTGTCTCATCTGGTTGCCCATTGACGGTAACATTGCTCAAAAAGTTGCCCTGTGTATCATCACTAGCAACAGGGTTTATCGTTGCTAAAAGCCTTTGAAATGCAGAGCTTCTCTGTGCCATCTGCAATATCTAATTCAAGTGAAAAGAACAAAATGATTACGTTTATAACCCTGTATGATCACAACGAGACATTAGGAACACCATCCTGAGCGATGTCCCTCAACTTCATGAGAAAGATCCTTCTCCAGCGGATTCAGCCTTTATATGAGAAGACAGTGTTTTAAAAAAGCTACCAGGGCCTCTTGCCACCGGCAGATTATAAATAATGGAAGTAAACAAAGTGTCTCCATTCAGGCCTTATTTTATTTATCAGAAAGAATGAGGAACATTGTCCGGCTAAACGATTGGGCTTACAGTGAGAACTCACACCGACAGCGTTTCTCTACAAGAAGAGAACGCAGAGGGATTCAGTTATAGAGAATACACGGTGCACTTCCTGATATCTTTATGACATCCAAAAACATGACCTAGATCAAAGTGGTGACCTAAAATATCCTTTAAGAGCTGAGAAATAAAAATAACCTGCAAAACTGAACATCCATTGAATCATCCTGTAATGTAACAGTCACAACCCAACCCCAACACAACAACCCAACTAGTGTTGTCAAAAGTACAGACTTCGGTACCAAGTCTGTACTGAAATTTCAAAAACGTGCCGCTTTGAGCGCAATCATAAACGCCTCTGATTGGCCCTTGTGTTCATGAGCTCATCGGATATGTCTGTGATTGGCTACAATGATCAACGCACGGGAGTGTTTGAGAGCGTTTTGAAAGCACACGCAGGACGACCCGCTGACACACGCCTGCTCTCAAACACTCCTGTGTGTGTCTGTGCAAGCGCTCGCTGAAGAGCGTCACTGATGTACATTTACAACATGTTTTTGAAGCGCTGATCATTGGAGCCGATCATTGAGGAGTGTGTGAGTATAACGGCCAATCAGAGGAGTTTACAATCCCGCTCAAAGCGGCACATTTTTTAAATTTCAGTACCGACTAGGTACCGAAGTCTGTACTTTTGACAACAAAACAACCCAACACAAAACAACCCAACACGAGTACGAGGACACCTCGAGAAGGACATGTTCTTATGAGTGAAGGTGTGTGTGTAATCAGGAACTAATGACCCGACTCACACACACAGATCTGAACACACACTGCCCATGAACAGGACACTTCAGAAGCATTATTATATTACATAAGCGTTTGTGATCATGCAACGATTCAAAGTCAGTGCTGTTTCAACAGCGTCTAATCTTTGACAAACAGTCAGCAGTGTTCACATGTTGGTTAGGAGGACGCTCTACAAACGTCCCTGAAACAGGTCGGTCGGGTCTGAAGGCTGAAGCATGAGGAAGGCCCACCAGGGCTGACACTTCTGAGAAAAATCTCATTCGAACGGATATCAAATATCAAGCAATGTATTCGAATATCTATGATTATATCTATTATCGGATAGCTATCTATTAGCCTAACGTTACATAACTTTTTTTTAAAAAAACAGAACTGGAAGATCACGGCACAACCGATAACGTGACGCTTAACCAGCAGAGTAAGGACCGTAGCCTAATGCATTTCTGAATATCGTTGGTTAGAAACACCAATCTATCAACTTGATCTGGATCAAGTGCGGCTCGTTATTGAGATCTTCCCGCGGTGGAGAACACACACGTTCCTGGCACACACACACAGGGGGTATTTTTTCACATCAATGTTGAGAGAAGTGACATCTACACCCAAAATATTTCCAGACACTAGTTTAGACGCGTTGGGGTCGTAGTGAACGCACAGACCGGCCAGCCTGAGCACATCTTCCATTTACAAACCAGGGAGATTGGCTATTATTGACTTGATCTGGTCATGGGCCGACGCTACAATACGTGTAGAGCGAGATGGCTGGATGAGATAGAAAACAATAAAAAAAAAAATCAGTCTAATCATAGACTGTAAAAAATGCGCTACACACGGTATGGATATTTCACGTCATGTTCGAATATCACATAAACTGTGACAGCCCTGACGCCCACAGTGATTCTGCTGACGGGAATATCAGAACGCATTCCTCAGAAGACATGAGGCTCAAGTATAGATCAATACAAATATTGGAAGATTATTGGCCAAATACCAGTCATTTTGAGATTATCTGCATCTGCGGTAACAGTGGCCATCGAAAGTCCCAACTAAACGGATGTTTGTGACGAATTATTTCTGCTGTATTGTGACATACGTGTGTGTGTGTGTAACAGATTATCCCCAAATAAATAATAGGGCGTGACTCAGTGTCAGAGCGAGAGGGTAATATTACTCAACTTCTGCACAAATATCAGCTAAATATTCAGTGTTTGCCATCAATAACCCTGAGTGCCACGGTTTCATAATGAACCGAAAATGTCAAACTTACATACTAACAAATGTTATACTAACGTTGTATTTTGCCAATCAAACTAAAACCGAAACCGTGATATGGCTTGTGATCTGGTGTAAGTTTCCTCAAAAATAAACGCTCAAGGGGTTCTCTCTTATCTTCTCTTGCAAGTGAAGAAATTAGAAAAAAAAAAATTTATTTCCTTAAACTGTAAAGTAAAATATACTATTTTACAGTTCATTTGTTTTCCAATATTGATATCACTGCCACTGAGACTCTATATCAAGTAAAAGATGTTTGAACAAAGGAAGTGCATTGACCTGGACATTAAAGAGGGCTCAATTTGCAGTTTGCACACTGTACAGGAGTTAAAACTCGTAACTGAGCACTCAAAGTGCACCATTTCACAGTTAAAAATAAAATAAAAATTGCGTATACAAAGATTAAACGATCAAAATGCTTTGATTATTAAATAGATGATTTCATGCCAACTTTACCAGAAGTCATTCACTCATATTAGCATTAGATATTTTCCACCCTGTTAGATATCGGTATTCGTCATCATAACCCATCTGAGAGCGCGTCACAGCTGACGTCACGCCGCATATTTGGCGTATCGGTGAGTTGCAAGTTATAGCTTTTTACGGTTTAAAGCACAGCCATAAACAGAAAACACATTTCCCACCTATATTAATCACGATAACCAGATTTTAAAACCTTGAACACCCCCAAACCCTGCATGTATGTGACATTCAGAGGCCTTTTCTTGCAAAAAAAAAACCCGCCTGGTTACTAATATATGACTAACGTTACATCTTCTCACGCCAGCCCTGCTTCCGTCGATATAGACTTTATGATCTTTATGATCTATAACTTCAGAGTGTCGCACAAACGCAGGAAGACGCTGCGGGTCCAGATGTGTGTTGTTGTAACGCACTATTACACTGATGATGATGCGTTATATGCGGCTTAAATCGCAGACGCTGCGTATAAAAACTTGTTCTTACGTCTTTGCGGTCCTGCAGGCACTCGAGCACGGCCAGGTTGTTGTTCCAGGAGTGTTTGGGGCAGATCCTGCTCACGTCCTCCCGACAGGCCTCCTCCTCCGCGAGCCTCCAGCCCGAGCCTCCGCTCCTGCGGGCCGCCGGCGGCCCGTCCAGGGCCCTCGTCTCGCTGATGTCGGCGGGTTTATCGCCGTCTCCAAGCGCTGGTTTGGCTCCCCGAGCAGAGCAGATCGAGCCGGAGATGAAAAGCACCAGCAGGAGCCGCAGAACACGTCCACACGCCGCCATCTTCCTCAGCGGAGTTACCAATCCTACTACGCCGAAGAGCGCGCTCATGAATATGAATCAGCACGCGCTGACATCGCGTCGTCAGCTTGTTAATATTCATGAGCTAAATCCGACGCTGTAGTTCTGATTCGCCAGTTCTCTGTGGAAGTACTGAATTACGGTGCATGATTTCAAGCTTTATTGTTCTGTTCTGTGTAATTGCACAAGTAAAAAGGCATTGTAAGCAGGTATGATGTTGTATAAAGTAGCAAAACATTTTCTTGTCCTCTGGCACTAGTTTTATTTTACTTTAGTTGCTATGTTTTTTTTTTTTTACTTTGAATGATTATGTCTCATTGTATTGTTCTGGTTCATGGCATTAATAATAATTTAAAAAACCGATCGAGTCGAACATTGGCCACATACAGGGGAGAAAATTTCATCTAAATGTTGGGGGGGACAATAAACATAACATTTCTCAAGAGCAATTTTTGAAGGGGACACCAATAATACAGGCAAAATTGTACTTTCAAGGATACGTGTACAAAGAGGAAAGCCTTACTACTATTATTAGTGTAGCATGGAGACCGTTCCATTCTTCTCAAAGTTTCTTTCTGGTTCAATGAAAAAGCTGACTAAATTGACCAAAACATTTTTTTAATGACCCGATTAAATAAATACACTTGACTTGACTCATTAGATAAAAGGAAGATAATGGCGGAATTAGCATGAAACAGGAGTTCAGAAACTGGGCGGGGCTTAGATGCCCGGAGGGGAATGAGTCCAAGTATTTTAATAATTAAACTTTATAACGTGTAATATATTCTCAATCAAACAACTATACGTCTATTGGTGGCATTATTCAGGTGTAAACTATGGTCCAGAGCGCTGTTGCTGTAATTGCTAATATGGTGGTCAGCTGGTGTGTGTTGTTTTCCTCAGCGTTGTTTAGGATGGGCCAATCACAATCGTTGGTGATTACTGGGAAAGGTTTATTTTAAATAAACGTATCGTGACTCTTTTGTGTTAGATTTTTATTTTATGTCAGACAATATTTCTGGAAACATTGAAATGAATATTTTAGAGCAAATGTATCTTCTAATAAATAAATAAATAAATAAACCGAATTAGGTTGAAGGGAGAATTCGCCCCCTGGAGGAAGACACGTTTATTTTCTACAGGAAACTTTAGTTTTATTCATACCTATATTCTGAAGGTTTATTCATTCATCATTCGCCTGGTTTATAGAGGCAATTTTATTCCTAAAACCACAAAAAAACTGAAAGTGTTTTTTCTTCTGATTTATGAAGTGATAAAAATAACATAAAAATAAATCCAGAAGCCCCTCTGTAAAAAGCTTCATCTCTAATAAGTAAATACAATTAGAATTTTGAACCTGGCTTTATCCAATTTTCATTATGCAAATTAGTGCATATTTAATTAGATAACACATAAATTGCATTTTAAACATAACATTTCAGAAAACGTGTAATAAAAACAATCGTCTTAATGCACTGTGATGAATAAACTGGTGAAAGAATGGTGATGCCTACATCTTCACCCCGTTCACCCGTGGTAAAAAAACTTTAACTCAATTTTAATGACCACAAATTTCACACCACTGGAAATGCACTTAGTGAACCGTTTTAATGTTCCCGTCCCCTGAGGTGGTTAAGTTCTCACAAACTGTCAAAGCACGTATGCATTTATTATTTTAATAAAACAATACAAAAACACTTACATATGTACAATGAAAACAGTGAGCAGTGATGACTGAAGTGAAACACTGAGGAAGCACTGATTTAAGCCTTGATACACACACACACACACACTCGGTCCTCGGGTCACTCCCACTTGTAGACCTTGATCATCTTCTCGGTGAGCGAGGCCAGGAAGCTGCCCTGGTTGGCCTGGAACGGGCAGATGTCCAGCACTGGGAGATCAGCGGGCATCTTCTGCAGCAGCGCCCCGGAGCCGGCGTCCCACACCTGACACACACACACACATACAGTTACATACTCATGTGGTGCTGTCAGACGGCTCACACACACACACACACAGTTACATACTCATGTAGTGCTGTCAGACGGCTCACACACACACACACAGTTACATACTCATGTAGTGCTGTCAGACGGCTCACACACACACACACAGTTACATACTCATGTAGTGCTGTCAGACGGCTCACACACACACACACAGTTACATACTCATGTAGTGCTGTCAGACGGCTCACACACACACACACACACACACATACAGTTACATACTCATGTAGTGCTGTCAGACGGCTCACACACACACACACAGTTACATACTCATGTAGTGCTGTCAGACGGCTCACACACACACACACACACACACAGTTACATACTCATGTAGTGCTGTCAGACGGCTCACACACACACACACAGTTACATACTCATGTAGTGCTGTCAGACGGCTCACACACACACACACACAGTTACATACTCATGTAGTGCTGTCAGACGGCTCATACACACACACACACACAGTTACATACTCATGTAGTGCTGTCAGACGGCTCACACACACACACACAGTTACATACTCATGTAGTGCTGTCAGACGGCTCACACACACACACACAGTTACATACTCATGTAGTGCTGTCAGACGGCTCACACACACACACACACACATACAGTTACATACTCATGTAGTGCTGTCAGACGGCTCACACACACACACACAGTTACATACTCATGTAGTGCTGTCAGACGGCTCACACACACACACACACAGTTACATACTCATGTAGTGCTGTCAGACGGCTCATACACACACACACACACAGTTACATACTCATGTAGTGCTGTCAGACGGCTCATACACACACACACACACAGTAACATACTCATGTAGTGCTGTCAGACGGCTCACACACACACACACAGTTACATACTCATGTAGTGCTGTCAGACGGCTCACACACACACACAGTTACATACTCATAGTGCTGTCAGACGGCTCACACACACACACACAGTTACATACTCATGTAGTGCTGTCAGACGGCTCACACACACACACACACACAGTTACATACTCATGTAGTGCTGTCAGACGGCTCACACACACACACAGTTACATACTCATGTAGTGCTGTCAGACGGCTCATACACACACACAGTTACATACTCATGTAGTGCTGTCAAACGGCTCACACACACACAGTTACATACTCATGTAGTGCTGTCAGACGGCTCACACACACACAGTTACATACTCATGTAGTGCTGTCAGACGGCTCACACACACACAGTTACATACTCATGTAGTGCTGTCAGACGGCTCATACACACACACACTCGCTCACTCACATGTAGTGCTGTCAGACGGCTCACACACACAATAAAGGAGGTAATCGACACTTGTCTATCTCACAATTCTGACTTTTTTCACACAATTACGTTTATTTTTTTATAATACAGATTTTTTTCTCTTGCAATTGCGTATTAAGTCTGAACTGCAAGATATAAACGTGAAATTCTGAGGGAAAAGCAGCTAACATTAGATATGATACCATTAGCATAAAGGTTGCAGTTCCCTTATATTTTTGTATTCCGTGGTGGAAACGAGCAGTAGTGAGTGAGTGAGTGAGTGAGAGTGTGTGTGTGTGTGTGTGTGTGTGTGTGTGTGTGTGTGTGTGTGTGTGTGTGTGTGTGTGTGTGTGTGACGCGTAACCAAAGGAAACCGTGAACGAGAGTAAAGGAGGATAACGATACAGATATAGTTCTAAAAATCGTTCTCCATATTTAAGAATAGCAGAGTTCACAGCACAGCTATAACGATAACGATAAGATGAACGATAATGATTTTTTGCTTTAGTAGATTTTTTTATCGTTGCTGTCGAACAATAAAACACTGACAGCCAATCAGAATCCAGTCGAATTTAAAGGGCTTGTGCATTTAAAATGCAGACGACATTGTGGAGAAGTTCATCGCCGAGGTCCAGAACAATCCAGCACTGTTTCACAAGTCAAAACCCCTTTTCAAGGATACGTAAAAAAATGGATCTATGAGGCAATCGGTCGTAAACTTGGAATAAATGGTGAGAAGTTTTAGATGAGATCATGCAGGCTAGCAAAGAGTGTAGCAAAATGACCTCAGGTGTGCAGCGCTAGTTTCAACAACACGGTATCGTTTCCTTTAAAGTTGCAGTGAAAAGGGTGTTGTGCATATATAACCAAAGGAATATATATTCATACTAGGGATGGGCATTCGATTAAATTGTCTTAGTCGATCGTCGGGAGAATTAACGATCGACTATCGATTAATCATTAATATTTTTCTATTCAAATTTATTATTTATTTAACTTTTTATAAATTAAAAATGCAATGAAAATACAAAAATACAGCGTGTTTTTCCTCGATTAGATCTTTATTACAAGCTGATCAACTTGTGGCAGTTAAACTGGACGTTCGGTTAGGCTAAATTTGAAGATCTACAGTATGCGCTGCGGTGCTATAACACAGCGGAACCTGCAGCTGCGAGTTGGCGTTCTTAAACAGAGACCCTCGTTTGTTCCAAAATAATAAATAATAAAAAAATCATGTTAAACAATAACTTATAATACTTAGATCTGACAGGTTTTGTCAAAATGTAACTCAAAACTATCCAAGGCACGGAGTCGAGAAAGGGTGAGAGAGATTAGCCTACCTAACAATCAATTAGGCTAGGCTACTTAACAAAGCCTCATAAAAAATAACTCACATACGACTTCTACACCAGTCTACTTATTTTTGTTGAGAAAGATAAGCATGTTGATGACATGATCTGGGGTCAGACGCGACCGCAACCTGGTGACCGTTAAGCCTTGTTTACACTTTCGCCTGGCTCTTCAGCGCGAGTCTCCGCAGACTGCGCGCGCACCTCACCAAACGGACGAGGCGTTTATACTCGACGCGCTCGCCTGTGAAACACCGAATACCGCATTTTTGCCACGCTCGCCTTCGCGCTCGTGCGGACGCGTCGAGTGTAAACAAGGCTTCAGTCCAGCCGCTGAAAACACCGTTCTAAGTGATGAGGGGACTGACGTTGCCGGGATGCACAGGTACCTCCGCGCTAACATGACCAGCCCGGGGAACACGTCACTTTCCACTCACACTACGCAATGCAGCAGCATTAGTTTAATGATAATCGATAACAAATTAACGTGATCGACGAAATTCTTAATGATCAATAATCGATCGTCGATTAATCATGCCCATCCCTAATTCATCCCAAAGGAATATACACTCACCGGCCACTTTATTAGGTACACCTGTCCAACTGCTCCTTAACACTTAATTTCTAAGCAGCCAATCACATGGCGGCAACTCAGTGCATTTAGGCATGTAGACATGGTCAAGACAATCTCCTGCAGTTCAAACCGAGCATCAGTATGGGGAAGAAAGGTGATTTGAGTGACTTTGAACGTGGCATGATTGTTGGTGCCAGAAGGGCTGGTCTGAGTATTTCAGAAACTGCTAATCTACTGGGATTTTCACGCACAACCATCTCTAGGGTTTACAGAGAATGGTCCGAAAAAGAAAAAACATCCAGTGAGCGGCAGTTCTGTGGGCGGAAATGCCTTGTTGATGCCAGAGGTCAGAGGAGAATGGCCAGACTGGTTCGAGCTGATAGAAGGGCAACAGTGACTCAAATAACCACCCGTTACAACCAAGGTGGGCAGAAGAGCATCTCTGAACGCACAGTACGTCGAACTTTGAGGCAGATGGGCTACAGCAGCAGAAGACCACACCGGGTGCCACTCCTTTCAGCTAAGAACAGGAAACTGAGGCTACAATTTGCACAAGCTCATCGAAATTGGACAATAGAAGATTGGAAAAACGTTGCCTGGTCTGATGAGTCTCGATTTCTGCTGCGACATTCGGATGGTAGGGTCAGAATTTGGCGTCTACAACATGAAAGCATGGATCCATCCTGCCTTCCATCCTGCCTATCAACGGTTCAGGCTGGTGGTGGTGGTGTCATGGTGTGGGGAATATTTTCTTGGCACTCTTTGGGCCCCTTGGTACCAATTGAGCATCGTTGCAACGCCACAGCCTACCTGAGTATTGTTGCTGACCATGTCCATCCCTTTATGACCACAATGTACCCAACTTCTGATGGCTACTTTCAGCAGGATAATGCGCCATGTCATAAAGCTGGAATCATCTCAGACTGGTTTCTTGAACATGACAATGAGTTCGCTGTACTCAAATGGCCTCCACAGTCACCAGATCTCAATCCAATAGAGCATCTTTGGGATGTGGTGGAACGGGAGATTCGCATCATGGATGTGCAGCCGACAAATCTGCGGCAACTGTGTGATGCCATCATGTCAATATGGACCAAACTCCCTGAGGAATGCTTCCAGCACCTTGTTGAATCTATGCCACGAAGAATTGAGGCAGTTCTGAAGGCAAAAGGGGGTCCAACCCGTTACTAGCATGGGGTACCTAATAAAGTGGCCGGTGAGTGTATATTCATATACACAGAGGACAAGCAGTCACTCTGTGAGAACGACAAGGGCGCGTAAGTTGTTTTTTCTTAATATACAGTTCTCCTGTTGCTCTGTTTACTATTTGTCAAGTAGGTAGGGCTATTTTCGAATCTTTGCTTATTTTTAATTTTTATCTTCACGAAATATCTGTATTTGAATTAGACACGATCCTATTTTGAATATCTGCCGTGCGTCTTAAGGGCTATAATCTGTATGTTATTGTAGCACTTAAGTAAGCGCTGTTCAACAGCTAGTTTCGATTCCGCCCATTCTCGGGATATTTGCTTTTGCTGTGCTAATTGCAAGGGCGGCCACAGCTGTCCTCACTCAGGGCGATTGAAAGCATTATATCTATATAGTGTGTGCGCTGTCGCGGAAGCGTCAGCGGAAGCATTCAGCTCTCGTGTTCAGCCTCCTCGTGTTAAGACCAACTCGGGTAAAGACCTGCGACTCTACCTGCACGACTCCACCGAGCAAGGACACCTGCAAGGCACTTAAAGTATCTTCTTCTCCCTTTCCTTTCCTACCTTTATCTTATTTCCCATTATCATTATGTGCTTTCAATACATTCCTGTTGTCTCTCGACAACGCTCTCTCACCACACACAGAAGGCAGCGCAATACTGCTAATCTGCGCTCTTTTCTCTCATCCTCACACTCTCCTCTCACTCTTTCTATGGGTCTATGGAATTGTCAATCAGCAGTCAATAAAGCTGACTTCATTCCAGCCTTTGCATCTCACTCTACTCTTAATATCTTGGGCTTGACTGAGACCTGGATCCGTCCAGAAGACTCAGCAACCCCTGGTGCTCTCTCTAATAACTTTTCTTTCTCTCACACCCCTCGCCAGTCGGGGAGGGGTGGGGGTACTGGTCTTCTCATTTCTAACAATTGGAAATATTCAACTCTCTCTTCTCTATGCAATAACAACTCATTTGAATATCATGCTATTACACTTACAACTCCCATCAAGATCCATATTGTAGTTATTTATCGCCCCCCAGGTCAACTGGGAAGCTTTGTAGAGGAGCTGGATGTGCTGCTGTCCTCTTTCCCTGAGGATGGCACCCCACTCGTAGTCTTTGGTGATTTCAACATTCACCTAGTGAAGCCTTATGCAACAGACTTCATCTCTCTCCTAGCCGCTTTCGATCTCAAACGGCTCATCACCACCGGTACTCACAAGTCAGGCAACCAACTGGACCTGGTTTACACACGCAACTGTATCACAGACAACATTTTGGTGAAACCTCTCCAAGTTTCAGATCATTTCCTCATTACTTTCAATCTACAACTCACTACCCATGCTCCACCAACCTCCCCACCATTTACTTTCAGACGAAACCTACGCTCACTTTCTCCATCCAATCTTTCCTCTGCTGTGTCATCTTCTCTTCCCTCACCCTCGCAGTTCTCATCTCTGGATGTGAATACTGCAACAGATACTTTATGCTCCATCCTAACCTCTTCTTTAGACAATATCTGTCCTCTCTCCTCTAGGCCAGCACGTGCCACTCCCTCTAACCCCTGGCTATCTGAGGTTCTTCGTGAACACCGGACCAAGCTCAGGGCAGCGGAGGGGAAATGGTGCAAATCAAAAGACACATCTGACCTCAGTAGGTATCAATCTCTCCTCTCTTCCTTTTCTGTTGATGTTCATGCTGCGAAATCTTCATATTTCCACAACAAAATCAACAGTGCGTCTAACACACGAACACTGTTCAAGACATTCAACTCTCTCCTCTGTCCACCTTCACCACCACCCACCTCCTCGCTAACTGCTGATGATTTTGCTTACTTCTTCACTAACAAAATTACAACTATCAGCAGTCAGTTCTCAGATTCACACACACAGGAACCCAGACTAACCTCTCCCACAGCCAATAACCTTCTCTCCTCCTTCACTCCACTAACCGAGGAAGAAGTATCTAAACTACTTCTCTCCAGTCATCCTACCACCTGCCCTCTAGATCCCATCCCCTCACACCTTCTACAAGCCATCTCTCCCACACTTCTACCAGCTCTCACACACATTATCAACTCATCCCTCCACACTGGCATTTTCCCTACAGCATTTAAGCAGGCTCGGGTAACTCCTCTGCTTAAAAAACCAACGTTAAACACATCACTTCTAGAGAATTACAGACCTGTCTCTCTCCTACCATTCATTGCGAAAACACTTGAACGAGTTGCTTTTAACCAAGTATCATCCTTCCTGTCTCTGAACAACCAGCTGGATGTCAACCAATCTGGCTTCAAGAAAGGACATTCAACCGAGACTGCATTGCTGTCGGTCACGGAAGCCCTGCGGATCGCAAAAGCTGCTTCCAAATCATCAGTTCTCATTCTCCTGGACCTGTCCGCTGCCTTCGACACTGTGAATCATCAGATCCTCTTGTCCGCCCTCTCATCACTGGGCATCACTGGAACCTCCCTCAACTGGTTTGAGTCCTATCTCACAGGTAGGTCCTTCAGGGTCACATGGAGAGGCGAGGTATCCAAAGCACATCAACTGACCACAGGAGTTCCTCAGGGTTCAGTTCTTGGACCACTCCTCTTCTCCATTTACACCACATCACTGGGGCCCATAATACAGGCACATGGTTTCTCTTATCATTGCTATGCTGATGACACCCAGCTCTACCTCTCATTTCAACCAGATGATCCCACAGTAGCTGCACGGATCTCAAGCTGTCTGGCGGACATCTCGGCATGGATGAAGGAACATCACCTGCAGCTCAACCTGGCAAAGACTGAGCTTCTCGTCCTCCCTGCCAATCCGTCTCTACAGCACGACCTCACTATCCAGCTAGATTCTTCCTCAATCACCCCATCAAGATCGGTCAGAAATCTTGGAGTAATCTTTGATGACCAGCTGACCTTCACAGACCACATTACAAAGACAGCTCGATCATGCAGGTTTGCTATGCACAACATCAGGAAGATCAGGCCTTTCCTAACTGAGCATGCAACACAACTTCTCGTCCAGGCCCTGGTCATTTCTAGGCTTGATTACTGCAATGCTCTTCTGGCTGGACTTCCATCATGTGCAACTAAACCTCTACACATGATCCAGAATGCTGCAGCCCGTCTTGTCTTCAACGAGCCCAAAAGGGCACACGTCACTCCTCTGTTCATCTCTCTGCACTGGCTACCACTCGCTGCTCGCATCAAGTTCAAGGTGTTGACACTTGCTTACAGATTGACCACTGGTTCAGCTCCCTCCTACTTCCACTCAATACTACAAGTCTACTTCCCTACCAGAAGCCTACGATCGGTCAATGAGCGGCGGCTCGTGGTACCATCACAGCGGGGCACAAAATCACTCTCCAGAACATTCTCATTCACGGTTCCCTGCTGGTGGAATGATCTCCCCACCCTCATCCGGAATGCAGAATCCCTGACAGCATTCAAAAGACAACTGAAAACTCATCTCTTCCGGGAGCACTTAACATAAAAAAAAAATAAAAAAAAATAAAAAAAAAACCTTTTCCCCTTTCCTTTAAATCCTCGCTTGCCTGGCTTATGCTACTCCGAGCTATGTCTGAACTTTGTATTTTGAGCAATTCTTGCGTTGTTTTTGCCTCTTCACGATGACTCGCTTGGTTTAGTCCTCAGTTGTAAGTCGCTTTGGATAAAAGCGTCTGCTAAATGACTAAATGTAAATCTAAATATATATATGTGTGTGTGTGTGTTGAGGCGTTGTTTTATTCCACTATTGGCTTCGTCAGATTAGATGGATTACATTAGCCTAGCTAGTTTAGATCACTGTTGAGAGTCTGCTGGTAAAACACGTGGAAATGCAACAAACTGATCTTGATCCATTCCAAAGTATCAATACAATTTGTCTTCAAAAGACGAGACCTTTAATGAGCGTGACGGACGACTCCTCTTGAGGATATCATGTACCCTAATGCGCCCGTTTTTATGTTTTGTGTAGCGTACAGCAGCAGCGCGTCCATTCCTTACTCTCAAACCGCAGCGCGAGCTTAGAATAAAGACCGCTATCGTTCGCCGGGGTAAACAAGAATATAGTTATAGTTGTTGGTGTGAACCATAGACTGTAAAAAATATGGACAAAGCGTCTGTGACGTCACCCATAGACTTTCTGAAGATAGGTTTTGAGGCCGTTTATGGGGGGTGTGGGCGGCACCATCTTGGAAATATTTTAATATAAATATGTTCAGGAAGGATCCAGAGGTGGTCTGATGTGTGTGTCAGATCATCGTCACATTTCAGGAATTCCACTCGGCGCAGCCCGTTATCAGCTGTCAATCAAGCTGTCAATCAAAGCTAACCACGCCCTTATTTGTCATACATTTTATATCTAAATACGATCTACCCCCCTCACAGTTGTCAGGCACTCGGAACCTATTGAAAAATACAATAAAAGTCCATGGGACCAACCTGTAAAAACATGAGTTTATGCTGTGAAAACGGACATTTTAACATGGGGGTCTATAGACATCTGCTCCCTTCTGGGACCGGCCCCTAGAGGAGTTTAGATGGATTGTAATTTTTCGCACTTCATTTCTCAGATTAGAATGTTGCCGCCTGGTGTGAACGGGCGATGAAGACGGGTCCTCACCATGGTGGAGTTGCTGGCCTCGTCTCCCGCGCACACGAGCGTGGCGCCCTGTCCCGCCGGGCTCCTGAACACACGGTTCTTGGTGAGCAGTTTGCAGGAGGAGCCGGCGCTGAAGGTCTGCACGGGCGAGCAGGAGCACACGGGCGTCTGAGCGCTGTCGGTCTGAGGCGTGCGGCTCAGCTCCATCAGCACACAGCGCAGAGACGGGTGTGTACGACCTGCACGACACACACACGCTTTAAACATGCAACCAATCAGATGATCAGGCCTTACTTTTAAAGAGTCCTGTGGTGAAAATCAAGCTTGTAATGTTGTTTATGTCTATGTGGTGTTTTTAATGTGTTTTAACACAAACCATGTGTAAATTCATAAATCAACACCATTGCTGAGCATTTTATGCTTAAAATCCTCCTGTTGTTGATCATTTTATTCCTTAAAACTCATCTTTGATCACCAAAATGAAGCGCAAAAAAATTCAGAATGCCTTAAAATATCTTGAATGTAACTCGACACCCTTGCCTCATTTAGTATACGCGGTTCTATGAATATGCAAATGAGCCCCGCCTCCACTCACTCAGAGATCCACTGGTTGACGATCACACGTTGATCTGATTGGTTACAAGGTCGTTTGTGACGTCAGAAACACCAGCGATTTCACACCGTGTTTTTGATACTGTCTTTGGTTCACTGCAGTTTTAAGGAGAAAATACTCAGCAATGCTGTCGACTTATGAACTTACACATGGTTTGTTTTAAGTAAAGTGAATTTTCAAGAAAAAAAAAAGTTTAAATATTTAGTTTTGGTGATCAAAGATGAGTTTTAACATCTACCCTGGCCGACCTGGATCAGAAGTGTGTGTTGCTGCAGTGGTTCAGGAGTGTGTGTTGCTGCAGTGGTTCAGGAGTGTGTGTTGCTGCAGTGGTTCAGGAGTGTGTGTTGCTGCAGTGGTTCAGGAGTGTGTGTTGCTGCAGTGGTTCAGGAGTGTGTGTTGCTGCAGTGGTTCAGGAGTGTGTGTTGCTGCAGTGGTTCAGGAGTGTGTGTTGCTGCAGTGGTTCAGGAGTGTGTGTTGCTGCAGTGGTTCAGGAGTGTGTGTTGCTGCAGTGGTTCAGAAGTGTGTGTTGCTGCAGTGGTTCAGGAGTGTGTGTTGCTGCAGTGGTTCAGAAGTGTGTGTTGCTGCAGTGGTTCAGGAGTGTGTGTTGCTGCAGTGGTTCAGGAGTGTGTGTTGCTGCAGTGGTTCAGGAGTGTGTGTTGCTGCAGTGGTTCAGTAGTGTGTGTTGCTGCAGTGGTTCAGGAGTGTGTGTTGCTGCAGTGGTTCAGGAGTGTGTGTTGCTGCAGTGGTTCAGGAGTGTGTGTTGCTGCAGTGGTTCAGAAGTGTGTGTTGCTGCAGTGGTTCAGGAGTGTGTGTTGCTGCAGTGGTTCAGTAGTGTGTGTTGCTGCAGTGGTTCAGAAGTGTGTGTTGCTGCAGTGGTTCAGGAGTGTGTGTTGCTGCAGTGGTTCAGGAGTGTGTGTTGCTGCAGTGGTTCAGGAGTGTGTGTTGCTGCAGTGGTTCAGGAGTGTGTGTTGCTGCAGTGGTTCAGTACCTGGCCGGTACGTGACGAGACAGTGTCTGCTCTCCGGCTCCACCTGTATGTCGGTGCAGTTCCCGCTCTCCAGAGGCAGGATGTGAGGTGTGTATGCGGTTCCGTCCGCGTGCTCCCAGAAGCAGCCGCCCTCCAGCGAGCCGGCGATCAGCCCTCCACAGGGGAACGAGCTCGAGGCGGAGCGGGGGATATACGACAGCGACACCACCGGACAACTGTACACACACACACACAACCAGATCAACACAGGGACACCACCGGACAACTGCACACACAGACAACTAGATCAATACAGGACAACTGCACACACACACACACAACCAGATCAACACAGGGACACCATCGGACAACTGCACACACAGACAACTAGATCAATACAGGACAACTGCACACACACACAACTAGATCAATACAGGACAACTGCACACACACACACAACCAGATCAACACAGGACAACTGCACACACACAAAACCAGATCAACACAGGACAACTGCACACACACAAAACCAGATCAACACAGGACAACTGCACACACACAAAACCAGATCAACACAGGGACACCACCGGACAACTGCACACACAGACAACTAGATCAATACAGGACAACTGCACACACACACACAACCAGATCAACACAGGACAACTGCACACACACAAAACCAGATCAACACAGGACAACTGCACACACACAAAACCAGATCAACACAGGGCAACTGCACACACACAAAACCAGATCAACACAGGACAACTGCACACAGACAGACACACACACACCGATATGAACCGATAAGAGGAGCCGATAAGAGGGGCCGATAAGAGAGAGGGGCCGATAAGAGAGATGGGCCGATAAGAGGAGCCGATAAGAGAGAGGTGCCGATAAGTGGGGCCGATAAGAGGAGCCGATAAGAGAGAGGGTCCGATAAAAGAGATGGGCCGATAAGAGGAGCCGATAAGAGGAACAGATCAGAGGAGCCGATAAGAGGAACAGATCACAGGAGCCGATAAGAGGAACCGAACCGATAAGAGGAGCCGATAAGAGGAGCCGATAAGAGGAGCCGATAAGAGGAACAGATAAAGAGGAGCCGATAAGAGGAGCCGACAAGAGGAGCCGATAAGAGGAGCCGACAAGAGGAGCCGACAAGAGGAGCCGACAAGAGGAGCCGACAAGAGGAGCCGATAAGAGGAGCAGATCAGGAGGAGCCGATAAGAGGAACCGAACCGATAAGAGGAGCCGATAAGATGAACCGATAAGAGGAGCCGATAAGATAAGGACAACTGCACACACACACACACAACCAGATCAACACAGGACAACTGCACACACACAAAACCAGATCAACACAGGACAACTGCACACACACAAAACCAGATCAACACAGGGCAACTGCACACACACAAAACCAGATCAACACAGGACAACTGCACACAGACAGACACACACAGACACACACACAGACACACACACACACCGATATGAACCGATAAGAGGAGCCGATAAGAGGGGCCGATAAGAGGGGCCGATAAGAGAGATGGGCCGATAAGAGAGAGGGGCCGATAAGAGAGAGGGGCCGATAAGAGAGATGGGCCGATAAGAGGAGCCGATAAGAGAGAGGGGCCGATAAGAGAGATGGGCCGATAAGAGGAGCCGATAAGAGGAACAGATCAGAGGAGCCGATAAGAGGAACAGATCACAGGAGCCGATAAGAGGAACCGAACCGATAAGAGGAGCCGATAAGAGGAGCCGATAAGAGGAGCCGATAAGAGGAGCAGATAAGAGGAGCCGATAAGAGGAGCCGATAAGAGGCGCCGATAAGAGGCGCCGATAAGAGGCGCCGATAAGAGGAACAGATCAGAGGCGCCGGTAAGAGGGACAGATCAGAGGAGCCGATAAGAGGCGCCGATAAGAGGAACAGATCAGAGGAGCCGATAAGAGGCGCCGATAAGAGGAGCCGATCAGAGGAACCGAACCGATAAGAGGAGCCGATAAGATGAACCGATAAGAGGAGCCGATAAGTGGAGCCGATAAGAGGAACCGAACCGATAAGAGGAGCCGATAAGAGGACTCGATAAGAGGAGCCGATAAGAGGAGCCGATAAGAGGAACAGATCAGAGGAGCCGATAAGAGGAACCGAACCGATAAGAGGAGCCGATAAGATGAACCGATAAGAGGAGCCGATAAGAGGAGCCGAACCGATAAGAGGAGCCGATAAGATGAACCGATAAGAGGAGCCGATAAGATGAATCGATAAGAGGACCCGATAAGAGGAACAGATAAGAGGAACAGATAAGAGGAGCCGATAAGAGGAACAGATAAAGAGGAGCCGACAAGAGGAGCCGACAAGAGGAGCCGACAAGAGGAGCCGACAAGAGGAGCCGATAAGAGGAGCAGATCAGGAGGAGCCGATAAGAGGAACCGAACCGATAAGAGGAGACGATAAGATGAACCGATAAGAGGAGCCGATAAGATGAATCGATAAGAGGACCCGATAAGAGGAACAGATAAGAGGAACAGATAAGAGGAACAGATAAGAGGAACAGATAAAGAGGAGCCGATAAGAGGAGCAGATAAGAGGAACAGATAATTTCTATTTTATAACAAGTATTCAATCCCAGATTTGGAACGGATTCGCTCCCCAACCCTCGACTGGTAGCGCCAGTCCCCGAGACTGACCTTGAGCGCAGCGGCGCCAGCTCCTGCACGTGTGTGCTCGTGTCCCGCGTGTCGTACACCAGCACAGAGCCGCTGCTCAGCCCGGCGTAGATGTAGTTATTGTTGTCCTGGCACCAGCAGCAGCTCCACACAGGCCGGCCCGTGTTGTAGGCCTGAACCACGGTGTTCGTCAGCAAACTGTGGAAGAACATCTGCGTTATCGCAAACACTTCACAATACGGTTCATTCGTTAACATTACTTAATGTATTTACTAACATGAACTAACCATGAGCAATACATCTGTTACAGTGTTTATTAATCTTTGTTAATGTTAGTTAATACAAATACTGCTGTTCATTGTTTGATCATGTTAGTTCCCAGCGCATTAACTATTGTTAACAAATATTACAACTTTTGATTTTAATAATGCATTAGTAAATGTTGAAATTAATATTAACTAACATTAATAAATGCTGTAGAAGTATTGTTCAGTCTTAGTTCACGTTAACTAAGGTAGCTCACTAACGTTAACTAATGAACCTTATTGTAAAGTGTTACTGTAATATCATGACTCTTCTTCATGTCACTGAACAGCACAGCCAAACTAATTTCCCCATCATGAAAATGAATCTTACAAGGTTAAAAAAAGAGAGAAGAATTATTAGTTAATTAATTAATAATTAAAGAGAGCCAAAATTAGCTGATACGACCAAAAAAAATAAAGATGCAAATTACAAATAACAGGGCAAATACAGTATAAGATACAGCTGAAATACAGTCACTGTATTTATTGTAACAGTTGCAATCGAGTAATTATTAGAAAAACTCTACACAGACTTCACTGTATGAATTCAATATAAACTGATTCTTTATTCAGTCAACAGCAGTGAGGGACTTTCTATTGATGTCTGATTGACAGTAATAACTCCAGCAGGGTTATTAGCTCGACTAGAACGGCTGTGTCACGCTCCTGATGCTCCACCCTCCACCGATCCACCAATCACGGAGTCAGTAGTGATGCTCCACCCTCCACCGATCCACCAATCACGAAGTCAGTAGTGTTGTGGCATCCAGGTTGCCAGCTCTGCTCTAGTTCCCACAGCTGCAGATACAAACGTTCCTGTTGGATCCTGCAGCCTATCTGTCAACCTCGAGTCGGAGATACACCGTGGAGATACACCGCTCTGCACAATTTGAAAGTGATTGCAGTACCAGTTTTGGCCACAATCTTACATACGGCTCCTTTAACAGTCACTTGTCACCACCTACTGGTGTAATGATGTAACGATTTAACCATTGAAGTGTCAAGTTACTTTCTAAAGGTGATTTACTCTGTTTCGATCGCTACCGTAGATATCAGTGTTTATATCCGAACTGTAAACTTTATCCTAGTACATCTCTGATAATCTGAATGATTGAAGACAGAAATAATGATACTGTGATGTTGAAAAGACTGTTTCATATCTAGACAACGGCTCTCTGGATCAGAACACAGATCTGAATGTTTGCTGTGATCGGACCAGGGCGCTCTGTTCAGAAGTTGACCACGTCATGTTACTTTTGGAGCAATCTGCCCTGCTGTTTGTGCATTTGTTTGCTTGCGTGTGTGAGCAAGAGTGATAGAAAGTTTGTCTTTTCTCTTGGTTTCTTTTTTTATGTAACTCGTCCCCCTTTTCCTCTGTGGGTTTTCGTTTCAAAGGTTGGCTCACTCATGGGCGTCAGTTTAGTTTGAAATGTGCTGGGGACCGAGACGCATTCAGAAGTGCATTTTCAGAAGTGCTGGGTACAATGACGCAATGTAAGTCATTATACAGTTAGTAATAACTAATCTAATGTCATAGAACGGATGTACCTAATACAAATAAAACATCTCCAGTTAACTAGCAGAGCATTCATTTAGTTCGCTATTAAATAAGAGATCTAGCGCTTAAATCTGTAGTTTTGAGATCCAGCTGAGCGCTCGTTGCCGCTACTATCGTTGTCATGGATACAGTGTTCTCTTGTCACCCAGACAGGCTCTTCAGTCTATCGCCGTTGCAGAAACTCTCCGCATTTTATTACATTACTCTTTTGGTATGAACATTCACCCGCCAGTGTGGCGGATAGCCTTTTGAGATTTACTCGCCAAATGGAAAATCTACCCGCATTTGGCGCTTGGCAGGTGTTAATTTCGGACCCTGGATCGGACGCGTCAAAGGTTTAATAGACGGAGACGAATCACTGTCATTTAGGAATGAGATAGAGTGAGATTTTAATCCAGATCATCTTTTAACGATTAATCGTCCACGCTCACACTGACAGAAACAGCTCCTCTACCCCTGAAGGAAAGCACTGTAAACACTTCAGCTTTTCTCATCGTTTTCTTCATATGCAGAGCATAGTCATGTTTAACACATGGTTTTACAATTGATGGGATTTTCTGATTTTATACAGTACAAACAAAGACTGTAAAAACACGTAAGCTCTGGCCACCGAGAATATGGATAAAACAATAAAATAAAATAAAAAAACTCAGCAACTATCAGCGTTGATTTTACCTGATTGCTCCAAAAAGCAACTATCAATGGCAATTAATTGAAAAATAATAATGTATCGGTTGACCTCTAAGCAATTCCCTGCTATATGTTAGATATGCCATTTCATTATAGTGTGTTCCTCAGTGCGCTCTGCTGTGTCTTCCACATGTGGTAGCAGAACATGTGCCACGAGGGCAGTGTGTGTGTAAGTCTGTCACCTGGTGAGCTTGATGGTGCTGTCGAAGGCCGCGGACAGGAGTAAGCTGTCCTGCTGTTGGCTGAAGGCCAGGCCTCGGATCTGCTTGCTGTGGATGGGGATGTACTGACTCGGCTTGAGAGTCGCAGCGCTGATCATCTTCACCCCGAAGCCTGAGGGAGAAACAGTCAATCACAGTGACACAAACCCTGCAGAACGGACTCAGTGTGGCGGCGCAGTGTGGCGTGTGTGTGCCATGTGTGTGGCGTGTGTGGCGGCTCAGACTCTCACCTGGCAGCAGGGTGGCGTGTGTGTGGCGTGTGTGTGGCGTGTGTGTGGCGGCTCAGACTCTCACCTGGCAGCAGGGTGGCGTGTGTGTGGCGTGTGTGTGGCGTGTGTGTGGCGGCTCAGACCCTCACCTGGCAGCAGGGTGGCGTGTGTGTGGCGTGTGTGTGGCGGCTCAGACTCTCACCTGGCAGCAGTGTGGTGTGTGTGTGGCTTGTGTGGCGGCTCAGACTCTCACCTTGCAGCAGGGTGGCGTGTGTGTGGCGTGTGTGTGGCGGCTCAGACTCTCACCTGGCAGCAGGGTGGCGTGTGTGTGGCGTGTGTGTGGCGGCTCAGACCCTCACCTGGCAGCAGGGTGGCGTGTGTGGAGGGCTGTGACGCCAGCAGACAGCCGAGGGGCTCGCAGTAGGACAGGACTCGACTGCTCCCGGACTGAGACACCAGCAGAGCCTTGGAGAACACGTAATGTCCCGCGCCGGGCGAGTCCTGCCTCTGGGAGGAGGAGAGAGACGAGCCCTGAGACGAGCCCAGCGACACCTGAGCTTTCCACCGCCTCAACTCCTGCGCAGAACACACACACACCAGGCCTTTACTCACACACTGCACAGATGATCAAGATCATAACGGGAGCTTCTCGTTTGCCGGAAATAAATATAATTAAATCATATATAAGTATAATATATATATACATACATACATATCGGCCACCCAACTGTATCCAGATCAGGCTCAGGCACCCACAGTTGTTAGTGGAAGAACTTTATTTTTTATTTTATTTCATACAGTGACAGTTAATAAGGTCCAAAATTGGGTTTTTGGACCCCATTGACTTTCATTTTATTGAACAATTTTTTTTATTTTATTTATTAAAGTATCTTTTTTGTGTGTGTTCATTTCCCCCAAGAAATGTATATTGCTAAAATATGATTATAAAATTGTTCATTCTGCTTTCTAAAAATTAGTTAGACATCATGCGACTAATTAATTTTCTTCTATTAAAAGTGCTAATTTTAACAAGAACATGATGACCCCCAGAGTTTGAACGTGTTCTTTATTATTCTGGCATGTGCCAGGACTTGTCTAAAGTGATTAACGTCACACACACACACACACATTAGTGTGTGTGCTGAATGAGATGAATGTGCCAAGGTTTATTAGCACAGCTCATTTCACACACGCTGATCGTTCCAGATTCACCTTAAATTAATTTAGGCTTACTGTATATGCCGGTAATAAATAATGTTTACCGTATAATGAATGCCAATTATTGAATATATTTACTGCTTGTTTCAGGCTTATATTTTCCCTCTTGTTCTGTTATGAATACTGTTAAATTGAAAAGATTTGCTGTGGAATGAAGGGAACTAAAATGTTTGATGTTTGTAAACGTTTGATTTTATTTACCAGTATTTTACATAATTTCTGAATGAACTTTTTATATAAATATATACACTCACCGGCCACTTTATTAGGTACCCCATGCTAGTAACGGGTTGGACCCCCTTTTGCCTTCAGAACTGCCTCAATTCTTCGTGGCATAGATTCAACAAGGTGCTGGAAGCATTCCTCAGGGAGTTTGGTCCATATTGACATGATGGCATCACACAGTTGCCGCAGATTTGTCGGCTGCACATCCATGATGCGAATCTCCCGTTCCACCACATCCCAAAGATGCTCTATTGGATTGAGATCTGGTGACTGTGGAGGCCATTTGAGTACAGCGAACTCATTGTCATGTTCAAGAAACCAGTCTGAGATGATTCCAGCTTTATGACATGGCGCATTATCCTGCTGAAAGTAGCCATCAGAAGTTGGGTACATTGTGGTCATAAAGGGATGGACATGGTCAGCAACAATACTCAGGTAGGCTGTGGCGTTGCAACGATGCTCAATTGGTACCAAGGGGCCCAAAGAGTGCCAAGAAAATATTCCCCACACCATGACACCACCACCACCAGCCTGAACCGTTGATACAAGGCAGGATGGATCCATGCTTTCATGTTGTAGACGCCAAATTCTGACCCTACCATCCGAATGTCGCAGCAGAAATCGAGACTCATCAGACCAGGCAACGTTTTTCCAATCTTCTATTGTCCAATTTCGATGAGCTTGTGCAAATTGTAGCCTCAGTTTCCTGTTCTTAGCTGAAAGGAGTGGCACCCGGTGTGGTCTTCTGCTGCTGTAGCCCATCTGCCTCAAAGTTCGACGTACTGTGCGTTCAGAGATGCTCTTCTGCCCACCTTGGTTGTAACGGGTGGTTATTTGAGTCACTGTTGCCCTTCTATCAGCTCGAACCAGTCTGGCCATTCTCCTCTGACCTCTGGCATCAACAAGGCATTTCCGCCCACAGAACTGCCGCTCACTGGATGTTTTTTCTTTTTCGGACCATTCTCTGTAAACCCTAGAGATGGTTGTGCGTGAAAATCCCAGTAGATTAGCAGTTTCTGAGATACTCAGACCAGCCCTTCTGGCACCAACAATCATGCCACGTTCAAAGTCACTCAAATCACCTTTCTTCCCCATACTGATGCTCGGTTTGAACTGCAGGAGATTGTCTTGACCATGTCTACATGCCTAAATGCACTGAGTTGCCGCCATGTGATTGGCTGCTTAGAAATTAAGTGTTAAGGAGCAGTTGGACAGGTGTACCTAATAAAGTGGCCGGTGAGTGTATATATATACTTATATATACTTTTTATATATAATACTAATACTTAGTATTTCTTCTCACAAATTAAATCGTTTTTTACAACAGTAACAATATAAAAACAATTTACTCATTTACTACTGAGGACCATTTTGTGTGTGTGTGTGTGTGTGCCATCTTTTAAAGACGGAACAATTGGGGAAATTATTATTTTTACTTAAAGGTGCCCTAGAATGTTTTTTTTTATTATTTTATAATGTTTCCTGGGTTGCCCTTATAATGTTAGTATGTTTTTTAGATCAAAAATAGTCATAATTTAGAAATAAAAGGCATTTTTCCTAGCCTGATTTTAGTCTCTGATTTGAACACTCTGTTTGAAGGGGCGTGTCTGCTGTGAGAACCGGCCACTGCTGTGATTGGCTGACATGCTTGCATATGAAATATGACATGTGAAACTCTCTCGAATACTTTTATTACAGCTGTTATATACGTTTTAACTATTACAGCTATCGAGATTAACGAATCGTGAGATGTTTTTAAAGTATTTAAATCTATTTCCATCACATAAAATGTTGCTGTGATGAGCATTGAGCAAGCAGATGACAGTCTGTTGATCGCGAGACAACGCAGTTTCTCTCTCTAATGCTTTCACCAATGCAAACGATGACATAGCCTACTTCTATGAGAGCTTCGTTGTGCAGTGTAACAGCGTCATTGATTTCATAACGAGTTTGGCAAGAGAGATAAACTCGCGCTGTGTGGATTGTTCTTTGACCGCTTTCTGTATACTTTTTTCACTGAGAATTAGCCTATTTAACGTTAGTTATGTATGCTCGTTACTTGGAGTTTGCTATTACTGTACTAGGATCTTGCGCTGGATCTAACACAGTGTAAATTATCTTTAATAAAATCACTACTTACCGGTTGCGGGAATATAGTTGGAATTACCCCCTTCTTCAGTTTGAGACGCTGAGAGAAGCTTGATATTGTCCCAGGTTCGAAAATAAGTCCGTGGTGAAATGGGCAGAGCAAACTAACAACTTCGAATTAAACTGTTGCGGTATCCGATTAATATAAACATCAACCACGCGTCCACGCCTGTTGACATTTCTTTTCTGTGGGAAGGGTATGAAAATACCTCACATCCCCTGCACAGCCTGGAACATAGCATTTATTCCATGATCTGCCATTTTCTCTCTGATCCTCGCTTGTTCCGATGATGACTCGGCTGTGCAGTGCTTGTCATTGAGGGCTGGGATATGCAAATCTTTGGAGGCGTGATCCCCGACTGTTGCGTCACAGTCGGTATTATGTGGAGATTCGCCTGTTTTTCAGGGGTGTTTTTTAAAAACGAGATTTAAATAAGAAGGAGAAAACAATGGTGTTTGAAACTCACTGTATGTCATGTCCATGTACTGAACTCTTGTTATTTAACTATGCCAACATAAATTCAATTTCACATTATAGGGCACCTTTAATTTTGGGTTTACTAACACAAACCTCTTTCGATAACCATAAAGTTTAAAACAAAGTATAAAAAAAATATACGTATACTTACTGCATTTGACCAATTGAGTACAAAATAATACTTCAGATTTTTGTTATGATTTTTAAATAATGTATCCTAACTGTTGTGTTTATTTAACGTTAAGCCATCAAGTGTTTATTATGATGGGTTAGCCAGCATACGGATCCATGCGCTGCCGCTTCAGAGGGAAACTCAACTCTCTGCCTGTGGGTGAAGCACTGCATCATGGGATACACGTGTGTGTTGGTGAGCAGAGACAATCTGGAGCCACTAGGTGTCTTACTCCGGTGTCGTGATACAGAGCTGCTGTATATCTCAGGAGGGATCAGATAACTAGCATCAACACAAGAGCAGGACACACACCTCGACCTCTCTGCGCAGTCGTGTGTTTTCATCGGCCACGAGCTGCAGCTGCTGACGGCACTGAGCGACCTCCAGCTGATCCATGCGACGCAAGCCCTGCTCCTGCTCCAGACGACTGCACACACATCAACACAGGCTCCAGATGACTGCGCACACACACACACACAGGCTCCAGACGACTGCGCACACACACACATCGGCACAGGCTTATCAGGACACACACACACACACACACACACACTAGCACAGGCTCATCAGGACACACACACACACCAGCACAGGCTCATCAGGACACACACACACACCAGCACAGGCTCATCAGGACACACACACACACACACACCAGCACAGGCTCATCAGGACACAGACACACACACATCAGCACGCACAGGCTCATCAGGACACACATACACACCAGCACAGGCTCATCAGGACTAGGGCTGTCACTTTTGTGAAAAAATTCTGTTCGATTTTTAAAACATAAGTGTTCATTGAATCGATTGTAAAATCGATTTTCCATGTCTAAAGACGTTTCCATTTTCAACGCCAAATATAGGCCAATCCACGGACAACTAACAGGCATTAGGACGAGCATAAAGAGGGCGCTTGAGACGTGCACAAGTCAGCAATATTTCTGAAGATTTCTTGGCGTGAAGTTTCGTGCACAATGACAAACAGGAGTGAAACATTCAGGAATTGAAATTAACACCCGCCAACCCGCCAAATGCGGGTAAAAATTTACTTTGCCGGGTAATGCCGTCAAATCACGAGCCAATTTGGTGTGTTTCTAAGTTTACTCACTTTGCTGGGCAAGTTCATGTAGCCAAAGCTGCGCGGATTTAGCGCAAATACACAACTCGTGAGTCCTCTTGATATAATAAATACAACGTATTGTGCAGAATCTGCGCATTTCTGGCTTGCTTGAACACACACGTCACTAAGCAACAAATAACGGCGCGCTTGTTCACTTACATTGAAGTAGCCTAATAGCGAATATTAAAAAGCATTTTGTTAACAAAAAAGACATTGTTATTTTCCAACATCCTACATGTTCGGTGTACTGTATTGATCTGTCCACCTAAAACACATTTTTGGTTTAAAAAAAAAGAAAGAAAAGAAAAAAAGACGTTAAAATCCATACCCTATTTTCGTTTTCGATACTTGTGTTGGTTGGTCCGATCGATTGTGCAATCGATTTTCGAACGTAAAGTGACAGCCCTAATCAGGACACACACACACACACACACACATCAACACAGGCTCATCAGGACACACACACACCAGCACAGGCTCATCAGGACACACACACACACACACCAGCACAGGCTCATCAGGACACACACAGACATCAGCACAGGCTCATCGGGACACACACACACACACACACCAGCACAGGCTCATCAGGACACACACACACACACCAGCACAGGCTCATCAG
>JAULUF010000018.1:5585000-5805000 GCA_031834385.1 Semotilus atromaculatus | reverse complement strand
GGGAGTCTGCTGAGGGAGTCTGTGGGAGTCTGCTGAGGGAGTCTGAGGCAGGAGTCTGTGGCAGTCTGCTGAGGGAGTCTGAGGCAGTCTGTGGGAGTCTGAGGCAGTCTGTGGGAGTCTGAGGCAGTCTGTGGGAGTCTGAGGCAGTCTGTGGGAGTCTGTGGAGTCTGAGGCAGTCTGTGGGAGTCTGAGGCAGTCTGTGGGAGTCTGCTGAGGGAGTCTGTGGGAGTCTGCTGAGGGAGTCTGAGGCAGTCTGTGGGAGTCTGAGGCAGTCTGTGGGAGTCTGAGGCAGTCTGAGGGAGTATGAGTCGCGCCTCCATGCGAATCGCTAATTAGGGAAATGGAGTATATTAGTGCTCTGAGTTTTCATTTGGTTAGCACTCTCTGTGGGATAGTTTCTCACAGGAGCGGCTCTTAGCGTCTCACTGATTTTATTTCTTATATGCATCTTAAAGTTTATTTTGTTTCTTTATTTTCCCTAGACTTATGTTTATAAAACATTTATCATTCATTGAAATCTGGTGTTTGATCCCTCTTTTATGTTGCGGCTTGAAATGAGACAAAACACTTAACGGTTTCCCTGACCTAAGAGAACCGTTTAAGGAATTATATGCAACACCCTTAAAGGGATAGTTCACCCAAAAATGAAAATTAGCCTATGATTTACTCTCCCTCAAGTCATCCTAGGTGTATATGACTTTCTTCTTTCAGACGAATACAATTGAAGTTATATTAAAAGTGAATGGCCATAAAAGTGCATCTGTCCATCATAAAAGTGCATCTGTCCATCATAAAAGTGCATCTATCCATGATAAAACTGCATCTGTCCATCATAGAAGTGATACACCTAGGATGACTTGAGGGCCAGTAAATCATGGGCTAATTTTCATTTTTGGGTGAACTATCCCTTTAAGTCAGTCCCTTAGCTGAGGGGAAATCATGCCTTAAGTCTCATACTTAAGGGAAACGTATGCAGCCAGGCAACTGGCCTGTAATGCGGAGTGAAGGAGTGAGCGCACCTGTGGACACTTGTTTCCCCCGGCCGAGAGCCAGCGTGAGATGCAGATGTGCCCGAACAGGTGTCCGCAGCGCAGAGCGGCCAGCCGGTGGTCCCCCGCCGAGGTCCAGGGCTCGAAGCAGATGGAGCAGATCTCGCCCTCACCGCTCCCGTCCTCAGGCTCTCCCGCGGGCCCCCCCGGCCCCGGCACAGCCTCTCCCGCGGGCCCCCCCGGCACAGCCTGGGGAGAGAGAATCAAACACTGCACCCACAATCCTTCACAGAGCAAGAGTTCAGGACCAACACAAGCTCTCAGTCACACCTCAAACGCTGGTCTCTGCTCTTCTGCTCCTGCGCTCGGCCCTTCAGGCTCCTGAGGGGGCCCTGAGTGTTACACAGACATCATTAGTGATCAATGGAAGCTCAAAATTCTAACTAAAAATGCTAAAATTTTAGTACAAATTATTGTATATAATGTCTGCATGTGTATCTGAATGCACACTGAAGGGAACTGACTTTAAGACCCAGAGGAACAGCTCATTTACTCCATATAGAGATATAAGGCCATCTAGTGGCTAGAGTCATGAAATATAGAGGTCGGCAAAGACACCCAATGTAAGATATTGTGAGCTGAATTAAAAGGGTCATGCATGAAATGGAGTAATTTTGAATTTAAGTTGAATGTGAGGAATGTGCTTAAATTAATATTTAATTATTATTTATTGATTAAATCTAGTAATTTAAAAGTAAATAAATAAAAAATTATAATAAAAATCTCCCCAAAAATTTTTTTCAATAAAATAGAAAAAATATTATCGAAATGATATAAGATTTCTGGGCAAAAAAAGCTTTCCCACGAGAGAAGGATGAGCGTTAAATATGTACAATATACGGGAAGACCAAAACACTGAAGTTGGTTAAGGTATTTAGATGTGAAGATTCGTTTTTTGTTGTTGTTGTTTTTGGAGAAAATAAGCAAAATATCCTAAAGATTACACTCAAAGATCAGATTGTTTTTTTTATTATTTCCGCCTGTGTTAATGCCAATACAATACAATAATGCCAACGGCATACATTTTGGCAGAAGTGTGTATTTTTATTGGAATTGTAATATTTAAGCCTCATTTCCTTTAGAAAATAAATTTTACACTAGGTACACACAATAGTTACTCAAATATATTTTTAAATGAGACCAAACTTGAATCTGTTCTCCAAAGCTTTACATTTTCAATTTTTGACAGGCATTTTAGTCCTCTAAGGACCTCAGATAGGGTTGAATGAGCTGATGAACCTGTGCTGGGCTGCCGGGATGTGTGTGTGATGACGGCAGCGGGCCGGCTGGAGGAGTGTGTGTGAGCGTCAGCTGTGTGTCCTCTCAGACGCTCCTCGCTGTCCCGTGTGAGCGCCTCATGCTCTTCATTAATGCTCAGTCTGGGAACAGAAGAGCATCAGGAACATCATGCACTCATTCCCACGGCAGGGAAACTCTCCTGACATCACCGCAGGAACAGTTCCTACAGCTATTGGCAGAAGTTCCAGGATTTTGGCAGGAACTAGGAATGATTTTAGTTCTAGGCACTCCTTTATTCAGAGTCGCCTAAACCAGCGCTATAGGAACTACAGTGACGGTAGTGTTCGCTGATTGGCCGAACGCACTGAAACACCAGCACCCGCCATTTAAAAAAAAAAAGCTGTGTACATTTTTTCCAGCTGTGGTGGCAGGCCCATCTCCCCTGGGGCAGGGGGCGTCGCCCGTGAGTGATGTTCCCATAGGCCACGCCCCCTGCCCCAGGTGTTTAAACCAAGGATTATAATATGAAAGGCTCCAATTTAGAGCGGCAGAGCGATTATGCACTTGAAGCAACAAAGTCACAGCGTTCAGCGCTTCGCATTGAAGAGTTCAAAGTGAAGAGATATTTGATGTTTAGTGTATTATAGCTATGCAACAGTTTATTGAGCCTTTTCTATTAACGGTTTTAAATTTCAGTTACAGTGTGCATGAAGAACAATTCATAGTGCTGTCTACTCCAGTGCTGCAATCTAACAGACACCCGGGACAAAGGAAACTCCAGCAAGATAAAGTAATGTTAAGCAAACCATAGACGTTTATCTACAAATAAAGTATAATAATGGGAACATTGATCTTGAAGAGAGTGTGATCGTGTTACTGACGTGCTGTTTGAATGGAGAATGACTGAGGAGAGATGAGTTTCCATTAACTTTAACTTAACGACTTAAATCTTCATATTTACTTCACATTATGCTATTAAATGACTTTAGAATAGAGCCCGACCGATATGGATTTTTGGGGGCCGATACCGATAATAAAAAAAAAAGCCTGATACCGATATTTCGGCCGGTATTATTTATGTGTACAGTAGCAATATTATTTATGTGTATTATAGTACAGTACCAGTCAAAAGTTTGGACACTTTCCTATTGGTGTGTACAAACTTTTGATGGGTACTGTATATAGAATACACAGTATTTAAACAGAATAAATATATAAACGTTTTGCAATGATCACTCAAATGTGGTGATCAAACACTTGTGTGACAAAGATATGTAATGGAGGCAGGGGGAATGATAGAATGAGAATGATACATTTGAGCTGTAACCAAACTAGTTTGCATTGCATGTTATATTATATTCTAAATACTGTTGCATAATCTTCACTAACGACTTTGTCTTTTAATTTAGTCACGTTATATAAAACAACTTGTTTCAATAAATATATCAAAAGTGTCACTGACATTATCTTCTATTTTTAGTCTTAATTCCTCTAATCTCTACCAGTGGAGGAAGAACTCAGATCTTTTTACTAAAGTAAAATTTATAATATCATAATGAAAACGTTTTTAATTACATAATGTACAGACTTTTATACTATTTTAAATAAGTAGTAAGCAAAATGTACCTACTAAACATGAAAGTAGGCTACTCTTAATGCAAAATGGCCCTAAATAAAGTGTTATAATTATATAAATTATTGGAATATTGCTTGATGTTGTAACATAGCGTTATAGACAGAATGAGCTTTAACACTGTGTCTACACCGGACGCGGACGTTATTGCTCGCGTCGCAACAGCTGTTTACCGGAGACGCGGCACAGCGCCCGTTACAGAGCAGAATGGGGCATCAGTTTACTGTCAGAGATTTGTCACTCGCGCCACGCATTTTAATCAATGTTTAATCAATCAATTGCCTGGATTTAATAAATAAGAAGTAAATATAGCAGACAATATAATCAGGACTTCTCAGCTGCGCGCTTGCAATAGCCAGCCGCAAGCTCACACAATACGTGACAGAGGCTGGCAGCAGAGAAATCAAGTTTTGGATGAGTAGATGAGTTTTGGTGTGGCGGGATGAGTTTTGGTGTGGCGGGATGAGTTGTGGTTTGGTGTGGCGGGATGAGTTTGGGTGTGGCGGGATGAATTGTGGTTCGGTGTGGCGGGATGAGTTTGGGTGTGGCGGGATGAGTTTGGGTGTGGCGGGATGAATTGTGGTTCGGTGTGGCGGGATGAATTGTGGTTCGGTGTGGCGGGATGAATTGTGGTTCGGTGTGGCGGGATGAGTTTGGGTGTGGCGGGATGAATTGTGGTTCGGTGTGGCGGGATGAGTTTCGGTTCAGTGTGGCGGGATGAGTTTTGGTGTGGCGGGATGAGTTTTGGCGGGATGAGTTTTGGTTCGGTGTGGCGGGATGAGTTTTGGTGTGGCGGGATGAGTTTTGGTTCGTTGTGGCGGGATGAGTTTTGGCGGGATGAGTTTTGGTTTCGGTGTGGCAGGATGAGTTTTGGTTCGGTGTGGCGGGATGAGTTTTGGTGTGGCGGGATGAGTTTTGGCGGGATGAGTTTTGGTCCGGTGAGGCGGGATGAGTTTTGGTGTGGCGGGATGAATTGTGGTTCGGTGTGGCGAGATGAGTTTTGGTTCGGTGTGGCGGGATGAGTTTTGGTTCGGTGTGGCGGGATGAGTTTTGGAGTGACGGGATGAGGTTTGGTGTGGCGGGATGAGTTTTGAAGTGACGGGATGAGTTTTGGTGTGGCGGGATGAGTTTTGGAGTGACGGGATGAGTTTTGGTGTGACGGGATGAGTTTTGGTGTGACGGGATGAGTTTTGGCGGGATGAGTTTCGGTTTCGTGTGGCGGGATGAGTTTTGGAGTGACGGGATGAGTTTTGGTGTGGCGGGATGAGTTTCGGTGTGGCGGGATGAGTTTCGGTGTGGCGGGATGAGTGTGGCGGGATGAGTTTCGGTGTGGCGGGATGAGTTTCGGTGTGGCGGGATGAGATTCGGTGTGGCGGGATGAGTTTCGGTGTGGCGGGATGAGTTTCGGTGTGGCGGGATGAGTGTGGCGGGATGAGTTTCGGTGTGGCGGGATGAGTTTCGGTGTGGCGGGATGAGATTCGGTGTGGCGGGATGAGTTTCGGTGTGGCGGGATGAGTTTGGGTGTGGCGGGATGAGTTTGGGTGTGGCGGGATGAGATTCGGTGTGGCGGGATGAGTTTCGGTGTGGCGGGATGAGTTTCGGTGTGGCGGGATGAGTTTCGGTGTGGCGGGATGAGTTTCGGTGTGGCGGGATGAGTTTCGGTGTGGCGGGATGAGATTCGGTGTGGCGGGATGAGATTCGGTGTGGCGGGATGAATTTGGGTGTGGCGGGATGAGTTCTGGTGTGGCGGGATGAGTTCTGGTGTGGCGGGATGAGTTTTGGTGTGGCGGGATGAGTTTCGGTGTGGCGGGATGAGTTTCGGTGTGGCGGGATGAGTTTCGGTGTGGCGGGATGAGATTGGGTGTGGCGGAATTAGTTTGGGTGTGGCGGGATGAGTTTGGGTGTGGCGGGATGAGTTTGGGTGTGGCGGGATGAGTTTCGGTTCAGTGTGGCGGGATGAGTTTTGGCGGGATGAGTTTTGGTTCGGTGTGGCGGGATGAGTTTTGGTTTCGGAGTGGCAGGATGAGTTTTGGTTTCGGTGTGGCAGGATGAGTTTTGGTTCGGTGTGGCGGGATGAGTTTTGGTTTCGGAGTGGCAGGATGAGTTTTGGTTTCGGAGTGGCAGGATGAGTTTTGGT
Source organism: Semotilus atromaculatus (assembly GCA_031834385.1). Lineage (NCBI taxonomy): Eukaryota > Metazoa > Chordata > Actinopteri > Cypriniformes > Leuciscidae > Semotilus > Semotilus atromaculatus. Next base: position 5,798,942 of record JAULUF010000018.1, on the reverse strand, counting down.
TTCGGTGTGGCAGGATGAGTTTTGGTTCGGTGTGGCGGGATGAATTGTGGTTCGGTGTGGCGGGATGAGTTTTGGTTCGGTGTGGCGGGATGAGTTTTGGTTCGGTGTGGCGGGATGAGTTTTGGTTCGGTGTGGCGGGATGGTGTGGCGGAATGAGTTTTGGAGTGGCAGGATGAGTTTGGGTGTGGCGGGATGAGTTTGGGTGTGGCGGGATGAGTTTTGGTGTGGCGGGATGAGTTTTGGTTCGGTGTGGCGAGATGAGTTTTGGTTCGGTGTGGCGAGATGAGTTTTGGTTCGGTGTGGCGGGATGAGTTTCGGTTCGGTGTGGCGAGATGAGTTTTGGTTCGGTGTGGCGAGATGAGTTTCGGTTCGGTGTGGCGAGATGAGTTTTGGTTCGGTGTGGCGGGATGAGTTTCGGTTCAGTGTGGCGGGATGAGTTTTGGCGGGATGAGTTTTGGTTCGGTGTGGCGGGATGAGTTTTGGTTTCGGAGTGGCAGGATGAGTTTTGGTTTCGGTGTGGTGGGATGAGTTTTGGTTCGGTGTGGCGGGATGAGTTTTGGTTTCGGAGTGGCAGGATGAGTTTTGGTTTCGGAGTGGCAGGATGAGTTTTGGTTTCGGTGTGGCAGGATGAGTTTTGGTTCGGTGTGGCGGGATGAATTGTGGTTCGGTGTGGCGGGATGAGTTTTGGTTCGGTGTGGCGGGATGAGTTTTGGTTCGGTGTGGCGGGATGAGTTTTGGTTCGGTGTGGCGGGATGGTGTGGCGGAATGAGTTTTGGAGTGGCAGGATGAGTTTGGGTGTGGCGGGATGAGTTTGGGTGTGGCGGGATGAGTTTTGGTGTGGCGGGATGAGTTTTGGTGTGGCGGGATGAGTTTCGGTTCGGTGTGGCGAGATGAGTTTTGGTTCGGTGTGGCGGGATGAGTTTTGGTGTGGCGGGATGAGTTTCGGTGTGGCGGGATGAGTTTCGGTGTGGCGGGATGAGTTTCGGTGTGGCGGGATGAGTTTCGGTGTGGCGGGATGAGTTTCGGTGTGGCGAGATGAGTTTTGGTTCGGTGTGGCGGGATGAGTTTTGGTTCGGTGTGGCGGGATGAGTTTTGGTTCGGTGTGGCGGGATGAGTTTTGGTTTCGGTGTGGCAGGATGAGTTTTGGTTCGGTGTGGCGGGATGAGTTTTGGTTCGGTGTGGCGGGATGAATTGTGGTTCGGTGTGGCGGGATGAGTTTTGGTTCGGTGTGGCGGGATGAGTTTTGGTTCGGTGTGGCGGGATGAGTTTTGGTTCGGTGTGGCGGGATGGTGTGGCGGAATGAGTTTTGGAGTGGCAGGATGAGTTTGGGTGTGGCGGGATGAGTTTGGGTGTGGCGAGATGAGTTTTGGTTCGGTGTGGCGGGATGAGTTTCGGTGTGGCGGGATGAGTTTCGGTGTGGCGGGATGAGTTTCGGTGTGGCGGAATTAGTTTGGGTGTGGCGGAATTAGTTTGGGTGTGGCGGGATGAGTTTGGGTGTGGCGGGATGAGTTTGGGTGTGGCGGGATGAGTTTGGGTGTGGCGGGATGAGTTTGGGTGTGGCAGGATGAGTTTCGGTTCAGTGTGGCGGGATGAGTTTTGGCGGGATGAGTTTTGGTTCGGTGTGGCGGGATGAGTTTTGGTTTCGGAGTGGCAGGATGAGTTTTGGTTTCGGTGTGGCAGGATGAGTTTTGGTTCGGTGTGGCGGGATGAGTTTTGGTTTCGGAGTGGCAGGATGAGTTTTGGTTTCGGAGTGGCAGGATGAGTTTTGGTTTCGGTGTGGCAGGATGAGTTTTGGTTCGGTGTGGCGGGATGAATTGTGGTTCGGTGTGGCGGGATGAGTTTTGGTTCGGTGTGGCGGGATGAGTTTTGGTTCGGTGTGGCGGGATGGTGTGGCGGAATGAGTTTTGGAGTGGCAGGATGAGTTTGGGTGTGGCGGGATGAGTTTGGGTGTGGCGGGATGAGTTTGGGTGTGGCGGGATGAGTTTTGGTGTGGCGGGATGAGTTTCGGTTCGGTGTGGCGAGATGAGTTTTGGTTCGGTGTGGCGGGATGAGTTTTGGTTCGGTGTGGCGGGATGAGTTTTGGTTCGGTGTGGCGGGATGGTGTGGCGGAATGAGTTTTGGAGTGGCAGGATGAGTTTGGGTGTGGCGGGATGAGTTTGGGTGTGGCGGGATGAGTTTGGGTGTGGCGGGATGAGTTTTGGTGTGGCGGGATGAGTTTTGGTTCGGTGTGGCGGGATGAGTTTTGGTTCGGTGTGGCGGGATGAGTTTTGGTTCGGTGTGGCGGGATGAGTTTTGGTTTCGGTGTGGCAGGATGAGTTTTGGTTCGGTGTGGCGGGATGAGTTTTGGTTCGGTGTGGCGGGATGAATTGTGGTTCGGTGTGGCGGGATGAGTTTTGGTTCGGTGTGGCGGGATGAGTTTTGGTTCGGTGTGGCGGGATGAGTTTTGGTTCGGTGTGGCGGGATGGTGTGGCGGAATGAGTTTTGGAGTGGCAGGATGAGTTTGGGTGTGGCGGGATGAGTTTGGGTGTGGCGGGATGAGTTTTGGTGTGGCGGGATGAGTTTTGGTGTGGCGGGATGAGTTTCGGTTCGATGTGGCGGGATGAGTTTTGGAGTGACAGGATGAGTTTTGGTGTGACGGGATGAGTTTTGGCGGGATGAGTGACGGGATGAGTTTTGGCGGGATGAGTTTCGGTTTGGTGTGGCGGGATGAGTTTTGGTTTGGCGGGATGAGTTTCGGAGTGACAGGATGAGTTTTGACGGGATGAGTTTCGGTTTGGTGTGGCGGGATGAGTTTTGGAGTGACGGGATGAGTTTTGGAGTGGCGGGATGAGGTTTGGTGTGGCGGGATGAGGTTTGGAGTGACGCGATGAGTTTTGGTGTGACGGGATGAGTTTTGGCGGGATGAGTTTCGGTTAGGTGTGGCGGGATGAGTTTTGGAGTGACGGGATGAGTTTTGTTGTGGCGGGATGAGTTTCGGTTCGGTGTGGCGGGATGAGTTTGGGTGTGGCGGGATGAGTTTTGGTGTGGCGGGATGAGTTTTGGTGTGGCGGGATGAGTGACGGGATGAGTTTTGGCGGGATGAGTTTCGGTTTGGTGTGGCGGGATGAGTTTTGGTTTGGCGGGATGAGTTTCGGAGTGACAGGATGAGTTTTGACGGGATGAGTTTCGGTTTGGTGTGGCGGGATGAGTTTTGGTGTGGCGGGATGAGTTTTGGAGTGACGGGATGAGTTTTGGAGTGGCGGGATGAGGTTTGGTGTGGCGGGATGAGGTTTGGAGTGACGCGATGAGTTTTGGTGTGACGGGATGAGTTTTGGCGGGATGAGTTTCGGTTAGGTGTGGCGGGATGAGTTTTGGAGTGACGGGATGAGTTTTGTTGTGGCGGGATGAGTTTCGGTTCGGTGTGGCGGGATGAGTTTGGGTGTGGCGGGATGAGTTTTGGTGTGGCGGGATGAGTTTTGGTGTGGCGGGATGAGTTCTGGTGTGGCGGGATGATATTTGGTGTGGCGGGATGAGTTCTGGTGTGGCGGGATGAGTTCTGGTGTGGCGGGATGAGTTCTGGTGTGGCGGGATGATATTTGGTGTGGCGGGATGAGTTCTGGTGTGGCGGGATGAGTTCTGGTGTGGCGGGATGAGTTGTGGTGTGGCGGGATGAGTTGTGGTGTGGCGGGATGAGTTCTGGTGTGGCGGGATGAGATTTGGTGTGGCGGGATGAGTTCTGGTGTGAGTTTTGGTGTGGCGGGATGAGATTTGGTGTGGCGGGATGAGTTCTGGTGTGGCGGGATGAGTTCTGGTGTGGCGGGATGAGTTCTGGTGTGGCGGGATGAGATTTGGTGTGGCGGGATGAGTTCTGGTGTGGCGGGATGAGTTCTGGTGTGGCGGGATGAGTTCTGGTGTGGCGGGATGAGTTCTGGTGTGGCGGGATGTGATTTGGTGTGGCGGGATGAGTTCTGGTGTGGCGGGATGAGATTTGGTGTGGCGGGATGAGTTCTGGTGTGGCGGGATGAGTTCTGGTGTGGCGGGATGAGATTTGGTGTGGCGGGATGAGATTTGGTGTGGCGGGATGAGATTTGGTGTGGCGGGATGAGTTGTGGTGTGGCGGGATGAGTTGTGGTGTGGCGGGATGAGTTCTGGTGTGGCGGGATGAGATTTGGTGTGGCGGGATGAGTTCTGGTGTGAGTTTTGGTGTGGCGGGATGAGATTTGGTGTGGCGGGATGAGTTCTGGTGTGGCGGGATGAGTTCTGGTGTGGCGGGATGAGTTCTGGTGTGGCGGGATGAGATTTGGTGTGGCGGGATGAGTTCTGGTGTGGCGGGATGAGTTCTGGTGTGGCGGGATGTGATTTGGTGTGGCGGGATGAGATTTGGTGTGGCGGGATGAGTTCTGGTGTGGCGGGATGAGATTTGGTGTGGCGGGATGAGTTCTGGTGTGGCGGGATGAGATTTGGTGTGGCGGGATGAGATTTGGTGTGGCGGGATGAGATTTGGTGTGGCGGGATGAGTTTTGGTGTGGCGGGATGAGTTTCGGTTCGATGTGGCGGGATGAGTTTTGGAGTGACAGGATGAGTTTTGGTGTGACGGGATGAGTTTTGGCGGGATGAGTTTCGGTTTGGTGTGGCGGGATGAGTTTTGGTGTGGCGGGATGAGTTTCGGAGTGACAGGATGAGTTTTGGAGTGACAGGATGAGTTTTGACGGGATGAGTTTCGGTTTGGTGTGGCGGGATGAGTTTTGGTGTGGCGGGATGAGTTTTGGAGTGACGGGATGAGTTTTGGAGTGACGGGATGAGGTTTGGTGAGGCGGGATGAGGTTTGGAGTGACAGGATGAGTTTTGGCGGGATGAGTTTCGGTTTGGTGTGGCGGGATGAGTTTTGGAGTGACGGGATGAGTTTTGGTGTGGCGGGATGAGTTTCGGTTCGGTGTGGCGGGATGAGTTTGGGTGTGGCGGGATGAGTTTGGGTGTGGCGGGATGAGTTTTGGTGTGGCGGGATGAGTTTTGGTGTGGCGGGATGAGTTCTGGTGTGGCGGGATGAGATTTGGTGTGGCGGGATGAGTTCTGGTGTGAGTTTTGGTGTGGCGGGATGAGATTTGGTGTGGCGGGATGAGTTCTGGTGTGGCGGGATGAGTTCTGGTGTGGCGGGATGAGTTCTGGTGTGGCGGGATGAGTTCTGGTGTGGCGGGATGAGATTTGGTGTGGCGGGATGAGTTCTGGTGTGGCGGGATGAGATTTGGTGTGGCGGGATGAGATTTGGTGTGGCGGGATGAGTTCTGGTGTGGCGGGATGAGATTTGGTGTGGCGGGATGAGATTTGGTGTGGCGGGATGAGATTTGGTGTGGTGTGGCGGGATGAGATTTGGTGTGGTGTGGCGGGATGAGTTCTGGTGTGACGGGATGAGATTTGGTGTGGCGGGATGAGTTTTGGTGTGGCGGGATGAGGGATGAGTTCTGGTGTGGCGGGATGAGATTTGGTGTGGCGGGATGAGTTTTGGTGTGGCAGGATGAGATTTGGTGTGGCGGGATGAGTTCTGGTGTGGCGGGATGAGTTCTGGTGTGGCGGGATGAGATTTGGTGTGGTGGAATAAGTTTCGGTTTGGTGTGGCGGGATGAGTTTTGGTGTGGCGGGATGAGTAACAGACCGTAAACTACCGATGAGCAATTTACACAGCAATTCAGGCCATTCTAAAGAAATACAGTATTTGGGGGGAGCTGTGGTTGTTACCCGATCCTCCATCTCTGTGGGGGCCGATCCGCCTCTTCTTCTGTGGTGCTGTCGGAGTCCGAGACCGCGATCACATCGGCCGCTGCTTCCACCTCCATGTCCTCCATCCTCACACACCGCCTGCAGGATACACACGTCACGCTTTTATCCAAAGCGACTTACATTGCATTTCAAGGCACACATTTACAATATTATCAGTTCTTTCTTTCCCTGGGAATCGAACCCATGACCTTGGCGTTGCAAGCGCCAGCGCTCTACTGATTGAGCTACAGGAAAGCTACACACTTATACACATAATACTACGGTGGCCGAGAAGTGCAAAACAAACCACAATTCTGAAAACAACAAATTTATATGCAATGGAAAGACTAAAAACAAATTAAGATAGAAAACAGAATAACAATTCCAAAAACAAAACAACAAATCAGAAATCGACGTTCTCCTGCTGTATTCTGCTGTACTTTATGTCTTGATTGACAGATGTCTTGTCCAATCAGTGGTCAGTATTCCATTCGCCACATATACCTACCCTTTACATTTGTCTGACTTGCGTTTTCCAACTTTTTAATTTGTTTTCTGATTTGTTTTGTTGTTTTCAGAAATGTTATTGCAGTGTTTCCGCTACATTCATTCTGCCGTGGCGCGCCGCCACACCTAAAATCATCCCGCCACGGCTGCAGCTTCTCAGTGAGGTCCGAATGTGCATAGGCTACTTGTGTTATTGTAAAGCTAAACATAAAAAAACATTGTAAAGCACCATAAAGTTTTCGCACTATATTCCAACACTTCTAAAGTCATTCAATAGCATAATGTGAGGTAAAAATGAATATTTAAGTCTTTAAGTTAAAGTTAATGGAAACTCATCTCTCCTCAGTCATTCTCCATTCAGCATTCAAACAGCGCAGCGCAGCGCGTCGCGTTCGGTTACCACAGTAACACGACGACACTCTCTTCAAGATCAATGTTCCCACTATTATACTTTATTTGTAGATAAAGGTCTATTGTTTGCATAAAATGACTTTATCTTGCTGGAGTTAATAGCGCTTTCTAAATCATATTCCTTTGTCCCGGGTGTCTGTTAGATTACAGCACTGGAGTAGAGAGCGCTATGAATTGTTCTTCATGTGCACTGTAACTGAAATTTAAAACTGTTAAAAGAAAAGGCTCAATAAACTGTTGCATAGATATAATACATTAAGCATAGATAGATATAATCTCTTCGTTTTTTGCTTTGAACTTTTCAATGCGAACCGCTGCGCGCTGTGACTTCGCGTTGCTTCAAGTGCATCATTCTGCGCACGCGATGCACATAATCGCTTTGCCACTCTTATTGGAGACTTTCATATTTTAATACTTAGGGGAGGTTTAAACACCTGGGGCAAGGGGGCGTGGCCAATGGGAATATCACTCATGGGCCACGCCCCCTGGGGAAATGGGCCTGCCACCACGGCTGGAAAAAATCCTAGAGGAAACACTGTATTGTGCTTTCTAACTTAATTTGTTTTTAATTTTTAATTTTAATTTGTTTATACACTGCGTTTATAAATTTGTGGTTTTGTTTTCGGAATTGTGGTTTATTCTAACCCTAACTTATTACGCAACACTAATGTTAGATACATTCACGCAGTGAATTTTTTTACGAGTGCGTCCCGTCCCGAATGGCGTCACACACCACATATACTCATAGAAAAATACAACAATTTAAACACTCAAAATCCGTCATGTGAAAATCGTTGGAATTGGACACTGCAGCTTTAAAAGCTTCCGGCAGGCTCCGCCCCCAACTGGGTGTGTCAGATCTAACTACATTTACTGCAGCACTTTATAATCAAATGTTTTTCAAAACTTGACAAAACGCATTTCGCCGGATAGCTCTGAGACCTAAGCTTCCATATTCGGAGATCGTTTTGCGATAGAAGTGATACTGCAATAGAAATGTGTTTGTGACAGGAGTGTGAGTGTCGCCCAGTGGCTATTTTTGGTACAGCACCTAAAAAAATCTCACAGGAAACTCTATATTTGTGATATCAACTTCAAATCTTGGTCACAAAATGGCAATTTTAGAGTCCAAATTATTTCCTAAAATATATATTTATAAAATTAAAAAATAATAGTACATTTGCTTAAACTTAAACACTTTTCACTTACAATGGTTTAAGTGCTTTAATCTGATAATAATATTCTGCTGAGTCTTTTTTAACCCTTTAAACCTGAAGTGTATCGCCTGCAGGCACCAGCTAGCTACGAAGAAATTAATAATCATACTTTTCAAAACTACGGCCTTGATCAACACAGGATGTGTGTCATTTGAAAGTTTAGAGTCAACTTGATTCACTTCTAAGTAGTGCTGAGTAATTTGCTTTTCATAATATATTAAATAATTTTTATTTCTAAAGTGCTGTAATATGTCAAATACGTCATATAGCTCAGATAGACATGTGTCATATGAAAGTTCTCACGGAGTAGAATACAACAAGCATAGCGTGTTTTGGGCTCTGACTAAACTTGAGTGAGTTTTTGTACATGAAGCCCAGGAAGACCCATATCTAAATAATAAGTCATGTTTTATCTTCATGAAACATGCTCCGATTACAGCAGATTCTCAAGATTTAAATGAGTCCAAAATCATAATCAAACAACATAATCCATTGAGACAATCACAAGACATTGGTCACGGAGGAAACAATTTTACAAATGCCTTCTGGATGTAAGGACTAAACAGAAAGGCTATCTTTGTTTCAAATGCTGTAGCTTTTGATAATTTTTTAAAAAGCATCTCCACCAAATGTATATTGATAACAATAATTGTATCCAACCTTATTTCCTTCCTGAGTTATTGCATGCCAAATAAGAAAGATATGTAAATCTATAAAAAAAATATATATATTTGTGTCATTTATCAGCAGTGTCTCAGTATGAGTATGTCCAAAATGTAATTAAATGGGTTTTCTTCTCCAAAATAATAATAATAATAATCTAAAAGTGTTCTATCAAACGAAACCTACCTTTTGGCTCTCCTTACTATACTTTTGAGTTATGAGTCTTAACTTTTGAGCATGTCACTCAGAAAAAAACGCTTTAATGTGTTAAAAAGAGTGTTAAAGTGACCAACCCCTGATCTCACACCTCTGCTTAGGTTATAAAGGCGGAAAACAATAAACATGGGAATAAATATTGTCCTCTTTGTCACAACAATATTCACCAACTCCACACAAAAGGTCCTGTTTATGTAACACTTACATCATACTTTGAAACTTAACTTTGTCCTTCGCTAAATTACTTTCTGTTCCCCTGACAGAGAAGCAGAACAGAGTTCGCCATCTCTCTCGCACACTATTCTCAGGTTTAGGCTAGATCGCATCTATATATAAATATAATCTGAGTACGGGTAAGTTAAATTAGTATGTGAACAACACTAGTTTGAGAAACGTCCTGCTAGATCGCATGTTAAACGCTGTAGTCCTCAAATCACGCTGTAACTGTATAGATCAGGGTTATCTAAAGTCAGCATCCCCCTAACCCTAACCCTAACTAACCCCAGACACTGTTATCATGAACGTGCTGCTAATGTTGCTAACTAACTACAGCACACCAACAACATCTGACATTAACAACATTTACCGAGCACAGTGTCCGGGTTGCCTGAGGAATGTCTTCGTCCGGTCGCCAACAAAGCAGCTTTTCCAGCTTTAAAGTTGATCGGGGTGCGATTTCGATTAATTACAAACAAGCTCGATGAATTCGTGATAGAATTCATGCATCCTTCGCTCATGCTGCAAACACAACCGCCAACCCGAAGCCCCGCCCCCTCTGAGCGTTATGGTGTTTGATTGGACAAGAGCGTGCGATGGTCTCTGACTCATTTCCGGGAATCGATTCTTTCAAACAGTTCATTCTAAAGAACCAGTGGTCTGTTGAATAAGCAGACTGCTTAGAAGAATATTCTTACAAATTGAAGTTAGTCATGTAATTTTGTTGGGCATAACTTTTTTAAGTCATTCATAAAACTGTAGAATGGTCTAATTGGAATCCAAAAAGTAAGATTCATGATTCGTTCAGAACGATTTTTTGAACTGAAAAGATTCGACTCAACAGGACGATTCGCTCAAGAAAAAAAGCATAATAGAGGAAATGCTAAAATAATGTATAGAGTTATTTTTAAAGACTTTTTTTAAGCTTAAACATGCTATACGGGCACCCGCTGATATTGTTACAGAAAGTTACTGCGATACTTCAGTTCATGTAGAACTTGCGCGCACACACACACACACACACACACACACACACACACACACACAGCCCAGTAGAGGGCGTTGTGATTCTATTCTGCTGTAAATATGATGAGTTTTGGTCATTTGAAACTTTGAATAATCATGATCATGTCCAACATTACTTCACCGCTCACACAGTCCCAAACACAAGAGTATTTCACGCTGAACACACAAAGATAATTTACTTCTGAATGTCTGTAAACATAACTTCTGCCCCATAATGGTGCAGTCAATACAACTAATACTATCTATTACACATAGCTAGTCTGACTGAAAAACTCAAATCAACTAGGCCCAAGAGGCCACGGGACAGAATTTTAATTTTTTTACATTCAATCAACACTTTATTTAATCATTTGAAATATAAAGGCAACAGCAAAACAAAGAGCATGCAAGTGACAATTCTTAAAAGGTTAAATCAATGTATGTAAGACTGGTGTTTGTTAGATAATACAGACAAAAGCTGTACAAAATGCTTCAGCATCTAAGTGTATTTTCTAATGTGGCATCTGGAGCCTGTATTACTGTAATTAATTAAGTAACCAGGGTGATTAGAAACATGTCTGATTTGATACCCAGATAGCAGTTTCGAAGCACAGACTGTCCCACAGGATAGTGTACGTGATAGCGCTAGCTTACGGGTCCATCACTGACATCTGTGCGACATCATGTGACATCCGGTTATATAACTCTGGCCCTGTTTACAGCTGGTGTCAAGATGGGTTTTGGTCGATCGGATCACAAGTGGACGATGCAAAATACTAGTGTAAACAGGGCCTAAAACATTTAGAGTTTGTCCACTTTTGAAGACTTCCATAGGCAACTGGATTGCTTATAGTGTAAACACTCATGTGACCTAATGTGTTTGAACAGCCACAAAACACTGACTGGCCTGAACTTCACTGACCTGATGCGTGAGCATTATGGGAAGAGCTCGAGCCAGACGGGATTTACACTTTATTGGCTGGAGACTCAAGTTTAGTTTGAAGATGAAACACACACCTAAGCACGATGTTCTCTCTCCATTCCTGATTTCTAACACACTCTCACAGCGTTCGTGATCTTGCGTCTGTCAAAGCAGAAACGAAATCTGCTGCTCTATTTCCGTTGTCTCCGGTCGAGTTCTCTGTAAAGTGTGTGAGCTTTTTTTGTCCATCAGATTGAAAGATCTTAAAAAGCCCATACATTTCCCGCCCATAGACCCCTCTGAGAGGACAGGAGTGGGTGAAAGTGGACAGAAGAGACGGATTAAAACACCAGGTGTAAACGGGAATGAGTCTCCAACTTGTGATCCGATCCACCAAAACACATCTTAACTCCAGATGTAAACGGGGCCTTAGATGATGTGTATCATCAACTTTAGACGTCCCGGCCCTAAACCAGTCTCCGCCCTCAGGCCTTTCTCTAGGAGATGTCATTCCCACAGACTCCCGAACCCGAGCCCATCGGACATGTGTCAGGGCCTGTCTCTTGTCATCAAGGCTACGGCTCGCAGGACGGCTTCTGTTCTGCACTAGTAGTACGGCACGCTATTGAATTGCGCTCCCCATCCAGTGTGCGTCAGAAACGGACGATGCGAGTGAACCGTATCGAGAGGCAGGGCTGAAGTGGACATCGGGAGAATCGGTAGGATTCCCGCTGGGCCGCTCATACGTTGGCTTCGACATAAAGTCAGTAGCCGCGTTTCCATTACCCTTCAAAATTGTGCAAATTGAAATGATTGGAATCAATGGAAACACGTCAATTTCTCAAAAACTCCCATTTATCGCAAAAAAAGTTTTAACGCTCGCATGAGGTGTTTTATCAGGCAATTCGAAAAAGAAATCTTTCGCAAAACTGAAATGGAAACAGTTTTCACCTGACGTAGATGACGCGGTGCGTTCGGACAGAAGACGAGACAGAGTTCTTTATTAAATTCATAAAAGACAAAAGAATAACAGGAATACTGGATTATAAACCTCAGAGAAACGCCACAATCAAGATCTCGAAGCAGAAATTAGGAGAAACACCAGAAACTCCTCATACGAGCCGCTCACAGTATAAGAGGCTTTCCCTGCCTTTAAAGGGGTCATGACTTGAGAAACCACATTTGCCTTGATCTTTTGGTATTTAAGAGGTCTTTGTACCATTAAAACCTCCTGCAAGTTTCATAGCTTAAGACGTCCTCCCCATTATAAATGAAGCATTTATTTAATCAAGCTCTAAATACAGCTCGTTGTGGATCCATGGTACGAAGTGACGTACCAGTCGTTTGTATATGACCGCCTCCATCGCAGGACAACTACGCCTCATTTCGCATCAGCGCATCGTTGTCGCGCGGCTCGCGCCCACAGGTGTTCAGTCGACGTGCAGCGAGTGGGTCTGTTTACAAGAAGATTGATGCCACGCAGATGTGCTGTTCCTGGCTGTGAACAATCAACATGTTTGAATACGCTGACGGCAGGGGGAAATGGACGTCCCAGTCACGGCAGTGTTAATATACACGTGTGTTCTCTACATTTCAAGGATGACTATTTTGAGAACAAATCGCAGTATGATGCTGGCTTTGCCAGTAAACCTTTGCTTAAAGATCAGGCCGTGTCCACTATTCTGTCCCCAACAACGATGCCGCAAACTGTAAGTAATGTATTTCATCTTAAAACTACTTTTTATGCATAAGCACTGACATTAGCCAATCATAACAGTGGGTGTTAACACTGAACTCTTAAAGGGGAAACACCCCCAAAACAGACTGTTTGAATCAGAGGATGAGAAATAGGGTGGGAAAAGGTCATAAATCACTAAATTTTTAAAGTTCTTTGTCTAAAAAACTATAGTAATACTATAATTGCACCTAAGGGAACATAATAATACAAAAACAAAAGCCATGTCATGACCCCTTTAATGCTGTGATAACACACGCACACATACATGGCCAGTGCGGCGGCTGAGATATACATAAACCCACCAACATCCGTCGCCATGATTGTTGGAATGATTATCGGCGAGAGGAAAAAAATAAGTTTTAGTCACATAACATCAGTTAATGGAAACGCCTCATTTCGCAATAGCAGTTTTGCGCAAATCTGTGATGGAAACTCACCTACTGGAAACTAGGTGTCTAGTTAGCTAGGTGTTTCAATGCAAGACACACTGAACGCGGCAAATCCAATGCTATCTCTCGACCAATTCAGTAAGAATTGGTGGTTAATTTGCTAGCACGAGTAAAAGCTGGCTAATTCGTACGATGGGTAGGTTTAGAGACGGGGTCAGGGGAAGGTCATTCGTACAGGTTAGGGTTAGGGTCAGGCATTGGGCAATGTAAAATATCTGCTAACTTTGTTCACATTTTTTCACACATTTTGTCTGAAAGTAGGTGGGAAATGTACCACTTGTGTGGTAAACGCAAAAGCATTCTCAATTATTTAACAAACAAACAACTTTGTGAATGATGAACGTTCCCATTCTGTGTAAATCCGCGAATGCACGTCAGGACATCGTCACGGAAGAGGTTTGAAACAGAATGACTGCAGTGTTCATCAGGACACCATGTCCTGTGTCTTTACTGGTGTCTTCACAGATGTGACCCGCTTCATCACTAATCAGTCCTTCCAGAGTTTTTTTGATTGTTGCAGGCAAAAATCCTTGATTAAGCGGCACGTTTTCTTAAAAAATGCGATAGAATATGCGGATATTTATGCAATTTTATGCAATGAAATTGCGGGAACTCGCAAAAACTGCGGTTTGATGAAAAGGAGTTCTCACTAGGCCTGTTCTCATAGGACACTGCCTTCATGTAAAGAGTCATTTCTTATTACCCCTGTGATAAGTAAGCACTACATCACAGAAAGTGCTGGAATATTTCAGTTCTCATCTTGTTTTATTTAATAAACACATGGCTCAAACTTACAAAATATTGATGAGGCAAACAAGTTCAGTAGCTTTACAAAAGGAATATGCTACAACTTCTGTAAAAATGAATAAGTAAAATATAAAAAAATAAACTGTGTGCTTTTACAGTTCTGTCAAAATAAGTGCTTCAATGTACACAGTGCTTCTCTTCCTGTACCGTAAACGTACATCATGTGACACACCGGGAAACTGCTCTGCGCTTAAAGTCTTTTGTACTTATTTTTGTTGGCAAATGAGATGATGTGTGGCTTCATCGCGGGGTTTGCAGCTTTTCAATGATGATCACGTTGCGTAATTACGTCACTTCATAACGTTCTCACGGCTGCTTGTGTGTGAAGTAAACACAACAACTTTCTGCTAAGATATATGTGACTTTTTTGCAACAAAAATGCGGGGATTATGAAAATCATTGCAAACAAATTTGCAATTTATGCAGCAAAAGTGCGGCGTATTTGAAAATGCACCCCCGCATAAATATGCGGACTTTGGCTGATTACGCATTGAATTCTGCGATCGCATAATCACGTTTTTCTGGAGGGACTGACTAATAGGCAGAGGCCGCTATGACATGGAAGAGGAGTCTCTAACCCATCAGCACAGATTACAAGCACTGACATTATGGACAATGAACTGAGATTTTAAATGAGAGATTCTCTAGGCAACTAGTCAACATTGCCCTTAAGATGTTATCATTAGTGATAGTTGCTAAGGCGAGGAGCAGGAACATGTAATGAGAACGTAAAAAGGGTTAATTTTTATTTGTTGAAGAAATACTGGCCAACCATTAGTCATTTTGGCTATTTATGACAGCATGAACACTTGTCAGTGTGTGAGTAACACTGATCACAGAAGTAATATGGTGTTGCTAAGAGACATGGCAAATGTCAGCCGGCCCCCTCGTCTCATGAACACCTGGAGTCTCTTCGGATCAGTCCGCTCTGGTTGCCAGGAGCGTGAAGAGTGCCGAGCGTTTGCTGAAGGGGATAAAACTGCCTTGACATCTCAAGCTCTTTCAATCAGAATATGAGGACTTTTCAGTGTGTCGTGACCAGTAAATGAGTGTTGTCTGCCTACCCAGAATCCACTGCTGTGATGTTGTCAGGGCATCACTATACGGTTGCTAGGTGTTCTGAGTGGTTTTAGCACGTTGCTATGAGGTTGCTTGGGTGTTCTGGATGGTTCCTTGGGCATTGTATATTGTGGGTCTGTAATAAACTCACTGCCATGATCTTGCTGTCATCTCTTAGGTGGTTGTAGGTGGTTGTTAAGGTGTCGCTCTGTGGTTGCTAAATAGTTGCTAGGTTGTATTCACGGCATCACTACGTAGTTACTAGATGTTCTGAATTCTTTTTAACATGTTTCTATGTGGTCTATGGGAGGTTCTGGGTGGTTGCTAGGGCATTGCTATGTGGTTGCTAGGGTGTTCTGGAGGTTGCCAGAGCGTTGCTACATGGTTGCTAAGTCTTTTGAGTTGTGATAATGCTACTATGTGGTTTACCGGGCATTCTGGGTGGTTTCCAGGGTTTCGCAATGCAGTTGCTAGTTGTTCTGATCCATTTTTAGCAGGTCACTGTTTAGATGTTAAGGTATTATGGATGGTTGCTAGGGCATTTCTAGAGGGTTGCTAGGGTATTGTATATTGTTTGTCTGTACAAAACTCACTGTGATGATGTTTGGATGTAGTAAGCGGTTTCCAGGGCATCACCATGTGGTTGATAGGTGTTCTGGGTGCTAAGTAGAGTGTTGCTCTGCTATGGCGTTGCTAGGTAGTTGGCAAGGCATTTGTGTTCTCATGGCGGTTGCCAGGGCATTGCAGTAGTTTGCTATGGTGTTCTGGTTTGTTGCTAGGATGTTGCTTTGTGGTTGTGAGGGGTTCTGAATGGTTTTCAATGCACTTTCATGTGGTTGCCAGGGCATCACTATGCTGTTACTAAATGTTCTGAGTAATTTTTTAACATGTTTTTATGTTTTATGTTCTTGGTGGTTGCTAGGGCATTTCTATGTGGTTGCTAGGGTGCTCTGGAGTTTACTATGGCATTGCTAGGGGGTTGAAGGTTGCCAGAGCGTGAGTCCCTCCTTCAATGAACATTAGACACATTCAGTTTTTGCTGCTTGCTCATCTTCTGTGAGCCATCCAACTTATTATGATAAAGGTCAAAGCGATAACGTGAGACATATTGATCTTCAGTATGAGCCAGATCAGCACACTTACCCTGATGAATGTCCAATGAGGATGTCATGGTTTCAGAAAAAATAAGAAACAACATTTGTTGAGGGAGTTAGCACTTGACATGAGCTGGCTGATGTTGACCAGGACAAGTATGTCTCTCATATTCACTGTAAGCTAATCGTACAGATACATACAAATTAGCCACAGATTCTCCAAAACCTAAAATGGTTAGGAATTGCCATAAGATTGTATTTGCAATAGTACATGCTGTAATGTATGTGGTTTACATGCCACATTGCTAAGGCTTCACACACAATCTTTTAATCAATCACGCTGAATTGTCCACACTCTGCTGCGTGATAAATATAGATCTGCAATCACAATGACAAGGCAGCCAGTCAGTAGCCTTTTATTTCTGACTGCGATAAAGAAAGTTCTGCAACCTCTCGACTGTTCAATTCAATCCTATTTTAGTCAAAGAGCCTCTTTCAATGGTTGCTGGTTTGAAGCACCCATAAAGAAAAGCTGTGACCGTGAAACACTGAGCCCATGGCAACAGTAGCTAAGAGGAAGCGCTCGAAGGGGAGACGGCTTCAGATGGACCGGAGAGCAGATCTCAGAAACCAAAGAGAACAGACCGGCCACTGATCTTCAGTCGAGCACATGACACCAATCTTTAATTAAACTGTTCGGATCTAGGTTTACTCAATTAAAAAGGTTTACTCAGTTTACAAGGTTTTCTCATACATATATAGGCCTATATATTCAATTCAATTTATTTGTAAAGCACATTTAAAACAAAGTGCTGTCCAAAAATAGAAAGAAAATAAGAACAAAAAACACTCAAATTACTGAGAATTAAAGGCTCAAGAGAAAAGCTTTGATGGGTAGAGCCAGGTTGTACGGCAAGACAGACAGTAAGTGATAATTTCATGATCTAAGCAATCTGGATGGATTGTGGCTAAGATCTTTGTACACAGATAGCACAATTAAAAAATTGCTTCGATATCACCCCGGCAGCCAGTGCAGAGAGCATAATATGATCTCGTTTGTGGCTTCCCGTGAGCGTGGGCAAGGTTTGTTTGTCTAACTTCAGACTACCGTGTCAAATCCCAAACCTTTAACGTCAGAGGTAAGGTGTGGCGAGAGGGTGTCAAGATCAGTGGCACTTGCATCCCTGTGATCTTTTAGCCTCAATTGAATAATTTGCGTTTTGTCATTGTTGAATAGAATAAAACTGATGGTGAGCTACAGTTTTAGTTCATGAAGTCAGGCTTCCCATCTCTAAGCAGAGTTATCCTTGCTTTCTATAGGCATGTAGAGTTCGCATAACAGTGGTACGACACACCAAACCTACTTAAAATTGACTGCATAGGTAGCAAGTATAATGAAAATAGTAGCGGTCCCAAGATCGATCCCTGTGGTACACCACAAGTGAGGCGGGTCGGCGAGGATGAGTGGACAGTTAAACTTACGGAAAAACTTCTGTTAGACAGGAAGGACTGGTAACGATCCTGGCGAGATAAAGAAGCCTGCGGTCTACAAAGGACCTTTATTGTTTATTGTTTTTGTCCTTTATTGAACCTAATAGGGAAATTCGTTGTGCATTTGATAATCAATGTTTCTACATCACCTGTTACACTTAGAATAATTCTAAAATACATCATATTCACAAAACTTTACATAAATTACACACATCATATTACTTTCAAGTACATTCACCACACACGTGGGTAATGGCTGCAATATATATTAGGATTATTACATTTGACTAGTCCTTATATAGCCGTTTAATTGATACCGGCACACGTTTTATGAGTTCACATCTACATAATTATTATGGTAAAGGTTACGCGTACTTGGCGTGCTGTCCAGGTGGAGGGCTCCGAGATCGAACCCAGAGTAGGTAACCCGTTGGTAAGAGTAGATGGAACTAGAGATGGAGCTAAAAGTAAGGAGATGGGGTGGAGGTGGGATGCTGATAAACTGTCAAGGAACAATGGTGGGTTCTGCTGTTATTTATATTGTCCTGAGTTGATTACTGATGATCTCCACTTATGCTGATTGGGTTAATTATCTGCACCTGCTCTTCCCGAACCTTGTTAATAAAACATAATTTATTGTTAAACCTGTTCAATTTACATTGAGGAATTCTGTAACTTCTCCTGAGCAAATATGGGCAGAACTCTTTACTGCCCTAGTACTTCAAAAAGCCTTTTAAAAGTAAACGTGAATTAACCGTGGCACAATGGCCTTCATCATCACAGTATGCTAATGCCTATCTAGTGCAAGGGATTCATCACTATGCGGATCGAGGACTGTTGGGACACTCCCGGCACAGGACGGTTCTGTCGGGAGAGACTGTACTATTGCATAAACACATACTGTTTATTTACTAGTGTGTTCTAATAGTAACTATGCCATGTTTGGTCTCATCTGACATCTTATAAACTGAAATTAATGGTAGTGAACTTAATAGAGATATTAAAGTATCCTAATGTACAATCTAGGCACTATTGGTTAA
This sequence comes from Semotilus atromaculatus, assembly GCA_031834385.1. NCBI lineage: Eukaryota > Metazoa > Chordata > Actinopteri > Cypriniformes > Leuciscidae > Semotilus > Semotilus atromaculatus. The sequence goes on along the minus strand of JAULUF010000018.1, from coordinate 5,780,374 downwards.
ACATGCATTGAGGAGAATGTTAATGTTCTTCTCCCCCCTCTTGATCTCCACACATTTGCCTCATCTTTTGGTTTCCTGTCGGTCGGTGTTGGTATTCCACTCATGTTTAACAATGCTTTGCTCAGGGTATAAGAAGGAAAGGTAACTGTTGATCTAAAAAGGCTTTAACCCCACCACTCTTGCACTTTTATGTGTAACCTCATACTAGGAGAAAAGCTTTTACGGCTTTTAACTAAGTTTTCTATACAGTATGTTGTTCAATTCTACTGTATGTAAATTTAAACATGTAACTTAATAAATAACTTTGCCTGCTTTAAAGGCTTTGAGAATCTTTCCTTTTATCCATTTTTATCATTATTATGTTGAAAGCTAAAGTGATTATAACTTTCGTTATCTAACCGCTCAGGTTAAATCCTATGTTTTCCTATCAGTTCTAAGAAAGACCTTTACCAGAATAAGAGGTAAAGAATACCAACTTTAATGGAGTCAGATTAACTATATTGGAGTCATATAAATATTTGAATTATACACGTCATCCTTCATCTGCCTTTTGTTCCGATTATTGGTTCAAAATAGCAGCGTAAGCTAATATTTTGCTGATACTCTTCATGAAAAAGATTTTAAACCAGCAATTTATTGTTTTGTTATAATGCAATTTATTTAAATGTTTTCAGAAAACAATGTAAGAGCTCGTTAGATCTTCTTTTATTCTCGCCGAGACCATCTTTTTAAGTTCATCGATTTGAGGGATTTTTGCCAGAGACAAATTTTAATCTGACCATATCAAACCTCTGACCAATTACGAATGTCATATGTAAGCTTTTGCTGTTTGTTGTGTTATGCTCTTTTAAATTACAGGATCCCGGCTGTCTAAGTTCATATCCAGTGTCCTGTCTCAGAAAGAGACAGCTCCCAGATTGCGGTCCCACTGTCCCACTCGTTTGCTCCCAGATTGCGGTCCCACTGTCCCACACGTTTGCTCCCAGATTGCGGTCCCACTGTCCCACACGTTTGCTCCCAGATTGCGGTCCCACTGTCCCACACGTTTGCTCCCAGATTGCGGTCCCACTGTCCCACTCGTTTGCTTCCAGATTGCGGTCCCACTGTCCCACTTGTTTGCTCCCAGATTGCGGTCCCACTGTCCCACTCGTTTGCTTCCAGATTGCGGTCCCACTGTCCCACACGTTTGCTCCCAGATTGCGGTCCCACTGTCCCACACGTTTGCTCCCAGATTGCGGTCCCACTGTCCCACACGTTTGCTCCCAGATTGCGGTCCCACTGTCCCACACGTTTGCTCCCAGATTGCGGTCCCACTGTCCCACACGTTTGCTCCCAGATTGCGGTCCCACTGTCCCACACGTTTGCTCCCAGATTGCGGTCCCACTGTCCCACTTGTTTGCTCCCAGATTGCGGTCCCACTGTCCCACTCGTTTGCTCCCAGATTGCGGTCCCACTGTCCCACTCGTTTGCTCCCAGATTCAGTGCCTGTTCTTGTGGAGCTGTGAAGTATTCGAGGGATGATGGAGCCTCCTCATGCAGGACTGAGAGGAGAACAAAGACTGAAGACTGACCAACTACTGCAGCAAGCCTGTGCGAGTCTGAAGATGACATCTACACACAACAGAGAGCATGTCTTTATGGACTGTGCCACCTTTGGACACCGTGTGTGTGGCCAACGGTGCCAATAGGGGAATTTGTAGGGTTGAAATTAATCCAAGATATATGATATCTGCTTTACTGTTTTCCACCCCCTCTTTCCCAATGACCATGTGTGGACTAGTCCCTAAAGGCACAAGGGGCTGATAGTGATCCAGGCCTGTGGGCTGAGGTGTGTGTACTTCAGGGGTCGATGAGTTGTCACACCTTTAGTACAATGGGAGAAGTTGTATTTATCTGACTGGTCAGCTTGAATGTCTCACATTTGGGTTTTAGTCACATGGTCAGGGAAAGGATAAAAGAAGATTATAACTATTACTCTGGCTCTTTGATGCTCTGGCTTTTTTGATTCATGGGCCCTCCTCTCTCTCTCTGGTAACAGTTTACATATATTCTGGGTACAATTAATGTAGTTATTATCATCTCATACTATTTTGTAAATATTTTAAGTGTAACCATAACCATATATTGTCATTAAACCCTTTCAATTACAAATAATGTGCTAACTAGATTTGATTTGCTATTGACTTTCAAGTGCTACCTATTGCAATAAAATATAGTCACTCTATATAGCAACGCTCTCCTACATATTAAGCTATTGTAACTGTGCTTATTTCAGTTGGTAATAGACAAGAAATGTACAGTTTTCTACCATCTTGCTGATAACGTTTCTTTAGTCATCTTGAGTCCCTAGGAAACCCACCCTTACAGTAGAAGTTCATAACAAGAATGGATTACATGGGACGAATCACACAAAATCCTTCTGGCTTCCTTCAATGTGCGTTGCTCATAAAGACTGAATGCTTCGAGACTCTCTCTGCCCTATCAGTTTCATAGCAGTTCGTATTATATACAATAGCTTTGTTTTGGTTTTCACAGTGAGGTTTCCGTACCAGGTTGACAAATCATTGAAAGACCAAACCTAATAACACTGCTTCCTGCTCTGCTACTGTTCGGACGCTCCTGCTCACTGCTCCGCGCTTTGCTCTATCGCTTTTATATTTTTTGCTCTATCACTTTTATATTTTTATATTTTATCTCCTTTTATCACCTAATTTTAACTTCAGCAAATCGGCACAGTACTCAAACGCTTGGATTACAACAAAAAAGCTGAATTATTTTATCCGACCAGCCTCCCACTGAAAGCTTACATTCCCGGGAAGAGAAAACACAACAGCCTGCATTCAATAGGATAAGAGAAAATGCCTCTTCTGGAATCTACTTGCTGCACTAACTGCCACAGACTTTTACAAAGGATTGTAGTTCTTGAAACAAAGTTATTTGTGGGACCACCAAACCAGACGGAACACACAACAGAGCTTCATCATGGACCTCAGCATACAGCCGGTGAGTCCCCTGAATCTAGTGCTCCTCGACAGGCCATACTGAGTGTAGAGAAACAAACCGATCGACTTACACATCGGTGGCACAAACAGGGAGCGAGACCCAAAGGCACTCGAGACATCAGATTGTCACGAGTATCACATATTGCCGCAGTAGCATCCTCTACCCCAGATACGGCTATGACAAGGATTGCAAACACTGGTCTCCTACCACCGCCTATACATCTTGAGAACAGATTTGAAGTATTAATGAATGTAAATGAGGAATTCCCAAATGTGATGAATGTGATCGAACAGACTGAATCAGCCAGTAGCTAACACTGATGCTAACCGGCGATCAAGGCCTAGCAGACAGCGGCTCTCAGCTCAGAGCGCAGCCGAGCCCAGGACTCTGATAGTGGGTGACTCCATAATCAGAAACATTAGCAGCAGGGATACAACAACATGCTGCCTTCCACAAGCAACAACTTCTGATGTAAACAGGGAACTTGAGAACATTCTGATGAAACATAAGACTGCAAATCGACTCATCATTCATGTGGGGAAAAATGATATTCATAAAGAGCAGTCAGAACTCCTTAAGAAGGATTTCAATGAACTTTTTGAAACACTTAAAAGACTGAAAATTCAAACATTCATCAGCGGACCACTCCCAGCAAGAGGAACAAACAGGTTTTCACGGTTGCTTGGGCTAAATACATGGCTCCAAAAAACCTGCAATATAAAAGGAGTAAACTTCATTGACAACTTTAATCTTTTCTGGAGTCAGAGGCAACTGTTTCAACAGGATGGCTATCACCCAAACAAACTTGGTTCAAGAGTGCTAAAGGACAATATCCACTTCTCTCTCAATCATCCTTCTGCAGTGTGTGCCAATCCACTCAACCTGAATGGCACACACACACCTGGACACAGTTTGAATGACCACAGGACTTCACTTCAGCACCTGGATGGACATGCGGTTGACACATCACACAAGGACAATGATAACACCACTCAGCCACAACAACTTCTGCTCACGGACACAATCTCAGCTGAGCCCTGCCCACAGAGCTCACCACAGACAGATTGTGACATACTAGAACCGCTCCAAGATTCAGCACCCAAGGACGACTTTCTGGAAAACCAGGACAGCACATTACAGCCTCTGATAACACCAGAGAAACAGCCCCTCTCCCCAGACACGCTTTCCCTCTCTCCAGCATCTCCACAACATCTTCTGTGCTTCTCAGAGAAAATGGAAAAACTAGTGTTTGCTGGAACCAAACTATCTGCAAGCCCGCAGATATCAACCAAAAAACGTCAGGCCCCAAAACCACCAAAGCCTGCGGGCCCAGCTCGCCCTCCTCCTCCTCCTCCTGTGAGAGCTCTTCGGCCTCTGCCACAACGCCAGGGCTCACTCCCCCCTCCATCGGCTCGAGGTGTACCAAAAACAACTGATACCAGCTCTCAGTGATATGTGTCGGGTCCCCGCTATGATAACAGTAACTTTCTCAAATGTTTATAGAACAAGCGGGAACCCAGTGTGCCTGTATCTTTCTCCATTGCTGTTCGATTACATGATAGAAAGTCTAAGGCCTTCAAAAGCCGTACAGCAAACCCATCTAATCTGGTGCCTATTACACGCCAAACTAAGATTGCTGTGGGGACAGAAAGTAAGACTGTTAAGTTAGCACTTTTAAACATCCGCTCACTTAAAAACAAATCACTTCTAGTCAATGACTTAATAACCACATACAACCTGGATTTTATGTTTCTAAATGAAACTTGGCTAGAAGACAGCTGCAGTGCAACAATCCTCAATGAAACATCCCCTCCTAACTTTACTTTCATGAGTGTCTGCAGAGCGGGTAGGAAAGGAGGGGGTGTAGCTGCTCTCTTTAAAGATGTCTATCAATGTAAGCAAATATCATTTGGTAATTACCCGTCTTTCGAATATCTGGGTATTGTGTTAAAAGGTGCTCCACGCATTTTACTAATCATTGTTTACAGGCCTCCAAAATACTCTTCAGCCTTTGCTGAGGACTTTACAGAACTGCTATCAACAATTTCCTCAGAGTTTGACTGTTTAGCTATTGCTGGAGATTTTAACATTCACATAGATAATGCAGAAACCAATATGGCAAAAGAAATCAAAACTGTTTTAAAAACTTTTGATCTGTTTCAGCATGTACATGGACCGACACACAATCATGGACACACTCTAGATTTACTTATCAGTAAGGGTCTAAACATTTCATCAATTGTTATTAAGGATGTAGCACTGTCTGATCATTTCTGTGTTTTCTTTGATATATTGATCTCTCCTGCAATTGAAGCTAGGTCTGTGTCTGTCAAGAAGAGATGCTTAAATGAGAACACTAGTGTGCTATTTATGAAGGCTATATCTTTAACACCAAGCATATCTGCTGACTCTGTTGATTTTCTCATTGATTCTTTTAACTCAAAAGTTAAAGGTGTAATTGATGACATTGCTCCTGTGAAAGTCAGGAAGAGTGGTAGACAAAAAGCACCTTGGAGAAACTCAACAGCAGTGCAAAATATGAAAAGAAAATGCAGAAAAACAGAGCGCATGTGGCGGAAGACAAAACTTGTAGTCCATTATAACATCTACAAAGACAGCATTCATGCTTTCAATATGGAACTAGGCAAAGCTAGACAGACTTTCTTCTCAAATATTATAAACAGCAACTTAAACAACACACGCACTCTTTTTGCTACTGTAGAGAGACTGACAAACCCCCCAAGCCAGATTCCCAGTGAAATGCTCTCAGACAGCAAGTGCAGGGAGTTTGCTTGCTTCTTCTCTGAGAAAATTAATAATATCAGAAAGGTGATCAGCACATCCTTGAGTTGCACTGGGGTCAGACAGATCAGACCACAACCTGAGAAAGTAGTCACTATGTCTGATTTTAAAGAAATTGATTGCAAAATTTTAGAAGAAACCATACAGCACCTTAAAACAACAACCTGCGCCCTTGACACACTCCCCACATCTTTCTTCAAAAGTGTGTTAAACAGCTTAAAAGCAGATCTTCTAGAAATGGTAAATGCTTCACTTCTCTCTGGGAGTTTTCCAAACTCAATAAAAAATGCAGTTGTCAAACCCCTCCTAAAAAAGAGAAATCTGGATAAGACTATATTAAGCAACTATAGACCGATCTCAAATCTTCCTTTCATAGGCAAGGTCATTGAAAAAGTTGTCTTCAATCAGCTGAACAAATTCTTAAGCTCGAATGGATACTTTGACAATTTTCAATCTGGTTTCCGATCGCATCACAGCACAGAGACAGCGCTCATAAAGATAATAAACGATATTCGCTTAAATACTGATAAAGGCAAATTATCAGTGCTGGTACTACTCGACCTCAGTGCTGCATTTGACACTGTCGATCACAACATACTTCTTGACAGACTGGAAAACTGGGTGGGGCTTTCTGGGATAGTCCTAAAATGGTTCAGGTCATACCTAGAAGGGAGAGGTTACTATGTGAGTATAGGAGACCATAAGTCTGAGTGGACGTCCATGACATGCGGAGTCCCTCAAGGCTCAATTCTTGCGCCACTCCTATTCAACCTGTACATGCTCCCAATGAGCCAAATAATAAGAAAGAATCAAATCTCTTACCACAGCTATGCAGATGACACACAGCTCTACTTAGCCCTATCGCCTAACGACTACAGCCCCATTGACTCCCTGTGCCAATGCATTGATGAAGTCAACAGTTGGATGTGCCAAAATTTTCTTCAGTTAAACAAAGACAAAACTGAAGTCATTGCGTTTGGAAACAAAGATGAAGTTCTCAAGGTGAACACATACCTTCACTCTAGGGGTCTAACAACTAAAAATCAAGTCAGGAATCTTGGTGTGTCTCTAGAATCAGACCTTAGTTTCAGTAGTCATGTCAAAGCAATAACTAAATCAGCATATTATCATCTGAAAAATATTGCAAGAATTAGATGCTTTGTTTCCAGTCAAGACTTAGAGAAACTAGTGCATGCTTTCATCACCAGCAGGGTGGATTACTGTAATGGACTCCTCACTGGCCTTCCCAAAAAGACCATAAGACAGTTGCAGCTCATACAGAACGCTGCCGCCAGGATTCTGAGCAGAACAAGAAAATATGAACACATCACACCAGTCCTCAGGTCTTTACACTGGCTCCCAGTTACATTTAGGATTGATTTTAAAGTATTATTACTGGTATATAAATCATTCAATGGCCTAGGACCTCAATATATTGCAGATATGCTCACTGAATATAAACCCAACAGATCACTCAGATCATTAGGATCACGTCAGCTAGAAATACCAAGGGTTCACTCTAAACAAGGAGAGTCCGCTTTTAGCTACTATGCCAGCCGCAGCTGGAACCAGCTTCCAGAAGAGATCAGATGTGCTCCTACAGTCACATTCAAATCCAGACTGAAAACACTTCTGTTTACCTATGCATTTACTGAATGAGCACTGTGCCACTGTATGTGTCCGACTGTTTGAACTGTATTTTATTTAATTTTTTATTCTAAACTGTTTTAATTATTCTTATTTCTGTTGATTGTTTTAATTTCTTTATTCTAAACTGTTTTAATTATTCATATTTCTTTTGATTATTTTAAATTTCTTCTATGTAAAGCACTTTGAATTACCACTGTGTATGAAATGTGCTATATAAATAAACCTGCCTTGCCTTGCCTTTCTAGTACAGATTGGAAAACATTTTGGATAGGAACAGCAAGTTAGAGATAGGCCTATAATTCTGAAGAGTCAAGTGAGGGTTTCTTAAGAATGGGAGTCAGTGGCGGATTTAAAGCAGGCTGGGACAGGCACGGTAGTTAATGATATTCAAAATGACTGAGCCAACAGTATCAAAGATCTGTTTTACAAATCGAGAGGGAAGAATATCAAGAGGACAAAAGGTAGGTTGTAATTTTATTGTCGACCAAAATATTGATTGTATGTGTGTTACTGAGACTTTGAAAAAGCCTAACAATTTTCTTCATTTAAATCAAACAACACGTCTGGATATGCCTTTATATGCAAACCTCGCTGTTTTGATATATTTATCGTGAATTTGAATTGAATTCTCTACTGTTTTAACACATGTACCTTGTCTACAGGGTCTATATGTACCCTTAATTCATAATTATCTAAATAATTATCGGGCCATATATAATCTTTCTTTTATTTAAAAAATACTTGAAAGAACAATAACAACTCAATTTGAAGCGCATAAATAATGACCTCTATGAGCACTTTCAGTCGGCTTCAGATCCAAACACAGCACGAAAACAGCTCTAGTTAAAGTTACAAAGTTACAATATGCTCCTTTGGTTTTCATCCTATTTAAGTGACAGGAAACAGTTTATCCAGATTACGAATGTTCGATCAGAGTCTGTCTCAGTTACTCACGGTGTGCCACAGGGGTCAGTGTTGGGTCCGCTCTCATTTATTATTTATATTGTTGTGAACTTTTTTCTTAAGTGTAGAAACTCAGAAGCGAAGACCAGGAGACTCGAATTGTATATTTTACAGGATTCTTTATTGAGCACACGAGCTGTTCGTTGCTTGTAGTCTTCAAAGCTCGTCTCGAGTCTGAACTAAACAGTATACATTGTAGTTAAATATACATTCCAAGGGGGAGGGATTTACATAAAGGGGGGCGTGTAAATGAGTCAGCTCGTCTGCAGAGATTTCCTGATCTCAGCAGCATATCAGTGTCATGTATAGATGGTGATCCAATCAGCCTTATGGATCCAAGGCCCATACCTTCACATTATCATAGTGACAAAAGCCCAGCTGTACTTTGAATCTAATCATCTATGCCTCAAAATGGAAAACACTGTGTGCAGACTTTCTCAGTTAAAGTACTATTGTATTGGAACCTAAATAAAACATTTAATACATTTGTAACCCTACAATATTCTACCCATTGGTTACATTTTTCACACTTCTGACATTAACTTCCATTTTTACGCAGATGACACACAATTCTACAAAACCAAATGCTCCCCATCCCTCTTCAGTACTCAATTAATGTTTGCAGGATGTTAACATATGGATGACCAACTATTTTTTTAAAGCTAAATACTAACAAAACTGAAGCCCTTCTCTTTGGGTCTAGGTCTGTTTTATCTAAAACTCAATGCTTCAGCCTTCTTATTGGTAACTGCCAATATTTCCACCCACGTGAAAAGTGTTGGTGTTATATTTGATGGTTTGCTTTCTTTTGGTTCCCATTTTAATAATACTTCACATTCAGCATTTTTGCTAGACTTCATCCATCACTTTCTCAGAATAGCACTATAGTCCTTAATCATATTTGGTTACATCACGGATTGATTATTGTAATTATTTTTTCTATTTGGTCTCCCTGAAAAACAACTCCATCGATTATGATAAATTCAGCCGCTTTTGTTACACTCATGTAGCTCTGATCAAATAACTCCTACAATATTTTGCTGCTCTCTTACAAAGCTCTTCATAATTTGGCTCCTCTTTATCTTTAAGATCGTCTATATTCGGTGGTAGAGCTTTTAGCTGTGCAGCGCCAACATTATGTATTTCTTCACCATTGCACATTCGCAGCTGGATTCTTTTTCCCTTTTTAAAGCTCAGATTAAAACATCTGTTTAGAATATATTTTAGTGACTTGATTTGATTGATTGTATGTTTGATCTTTATGTCTGTGTTTTGTATTTTACTGACTTTGCTCTTATGCTGCACGATGTCTGAGTGTCTTGAAAGGCGCCTATAAATAAAAGGTATTATTATAATCATTATTATTCATTTTAAAGTGATTTCTCTGAATGCCTGAGTGGAGACCGGCTCAAATTTAAATTGGGCTCGAATAGTGTTAATTTTGAGAAGAAATTAAGAAAATGTTCACACACTGGCAGAAAAGGTCACTGAGAGAGTCTTGACAATTCAAGAGGGAGTCAATCGTCGAGAAAAGCATTCTAGAACAATTTTTTGCAATAATGTCAGATAAAAATGTATTCTTTGCAACCCTGACAGACTTTTGAAAGTTATGTAGGGAAACATTCAGTATTTCAAATGATACTGAAGCCTATCTTTCTCCCATTCGAATCACTGGCATTGCTAATCGAATACCACCGCGGCTGAGACTTGTTTTTGGGATAGATACTCTTTCAAAGTGCAATATAGAATCTAGGATCTTAGAGCATATAATTAAAAGCTTCTGCTCGTCAACACGGACAGATACGACAGTGTTTGTATAAGTCTGTATAAGACAGTATAAGTCGAGTGTTTGGCTTTAACAATGTGTGGGGCCGTCCATCCACTGAGCAACATTTGAAGAAGACAATACGTATAAAGATTCCTTGGGCGTTAGCAGAAGAGCATACATGAATATTAAAATCACCAAGCATTAAAATATGGTCATATCTTACTGCAAACCCCAGAAATTCTGCAAACTCGTTATTAAGTTGTTGGATGAGGGTGGACAGTGTATTAATAAGAATAAAACAGGGTAGGAAGAGGTTAGATGAAATCCCTGGACTTCATAACTAGTGAAGGTGGGCAACAGTGTAAACTATTTTTAAGTCCTTAACCGAGGAGTATTAAATAATTCATAAATGATTCATACTCAGTGCAAATCAGTTCAGAAAAAGGACTGAGTCATGAACTGGACTGTCATGAAAATGTAGTCCAGGTTGTTTGAAGTGATATATCTTATATGAATATATATTATATATATTCAGGACCTAAAACGAACTTATTGCCACACCTGTCAATGGTCGGTGAAAATTTACCAGCTATAAATATTTTTTTACCAGCCATGAACAACAGCAGGCAATTATGACACCAACATTTTAATACCAGTGAAAATTCACAATTATCTGGTACAGATATGTAATAAAGTAATTAAATGTAAAATAACACTTCATAGTCTTCACAGTATAAATTAAACAAAGATTAATCCTTATTAAAGTTACAAAAGTTATTCAGTCAAGATCAGTGATTTTTTCTTTAGTTGTTTGATTATCACATATATTATAGGCCGCTGTCACTTTAAGACTGAATGCATGGATCCAATATACGGATACACATGTTTGCGCACAGAAAACCTCCCATACAGCGAGTAACAAGTTGAGCCCCCTTTGGCCTCTTCTTGCAAAGAAAAAAAAAGTCAGAATTGTGAGAGAAAAAGTCACAATTACTTGTTTTATTCCCGGGTGGAAACAAGCTTCCAGAACCCCCAAAGAGAACGGACACTGGCACTTATTTGATTAATTTTCCCCCTCAACAACTGTTCTTCCAACTGAATAACAGTTCTTTAAAGTTTTGGAGTCATAAAAGGATCAGTATTTTACTTCACGGTCTGCAGAAGTCCAGAGTAACTCGACATGCCTCGGCGTCGAGAAGGTTAGGACCGCTGCCTTAAACGGACTGTCACTGACGCATTTGCCGTTTATGACTATTACAGATTTTTTTCCACTGTTAAATATGCAATTTACAACACGGCACTGCTGTAAACACTGCCGAATACAATACACAGTTTATGATGGAGGCTTGGAAGGTAGAGGAGTGATATATTACAGTTTAATCTGTGAGACTGGGTTTCATCGGCGTGACAGTTTTAGCTCTCGAGAATCAATAAAAGCTGGAAATAACATGACGTCTCGATTCAACGAACTAACTCTAAAAATAACCGACGTTACAGAAACCAGCACATCTGGCCATGAAGATACTGTGGAAGATGCTGGTAATACTGGGACTGCACGCACAGCTGTACTGGATCATGTGTGTATTCTCTTAGCATTGGCATTGGTTCAGGAACTGTGCCGATGTTTTTCTCCTGTGTTCTGGGAAAGATTGAAGAAGATCTGTTGTCAAGAAATGCAGTCATTCTGTGTTGTGTGTGACGGATGTTATTAATGGCGTACTAAACTCTGTTTAGTGTCTAATGCAGAATAATGTTAAAATAACAAATGAACGCTATTTTTACATGGAATGTTTCCCAAATGCCATGTCCTTATTCACCAGCATTACAAGATCTACTGCATATAAAATGTGAAAAAGAAATACATTCTAAAATTAGCTTTATTAAATTTTAAATATCTGATGTTTATGAGATTGTATTTAGAGAGTATAATAAAGCAATACGCCGTGGTTTACAGTGAATTTAGCACAGCTCACAGGCTTATTGCTTTTATAAAACAGTTATAAAAATATTTATTTTAATATTTCACAGGTGTATGTCTGTAGAGTAATTTACAACGGCTGTGGACAAATAAATAAAAATAAATAAAAATAAATAAAAATAAATAAATTATATATATATATATATATATACACTCACCTAAAGGATTATTAGGAACACCTGTTCAATTTCTCATTAATGCAATTATCTAATCAACCAATCACATGGCAGTTGCTTCAATGTATTTAGGGGTGTGGTCCTGGTCAAGACAATCTCCTGAACTCCAAACTGAATGTCAGAATGGGAAAGAAAGGTGATTTAAGCAATTTTGAGCGTGGCATGGTTGTTGGTGCCAGACGGGCCGGTCTGAGTATTTCACAATCTACTCAGTTACTGGGATTTTCACGCACAACCATTTCTAGAGTTTACAAAGAATGGTGTGAAAAGGGAAAAACATCCAGTATGCCGCAGTCCTGTGGGCGAAAATGCCTTGTTGATGCTAGAGGTCAGAGGAGAATGGGCCGACTGATTCAAGCTGATAGAAGAGCAACTTTGACTGAAATAACCACTCGTTACAACCGACGTATGCAGCAAAGCATTTGTGAAGCCACAACACGCACAACCTTGAGGCGGATGGGCTACAACAGCAGAAGACCCCACCGGGTACCACTCATCTCCACTACAAATAGGGAAAAGAGGCTACAATTTGCAAGAGCTCATCAAACTTGGACAGTTGAAGACTGGAAAAATGTTGCCTGGTCTGATGAGTCTCGATTTCTGTTGCCTTGTTACCACTGTGCAGGCTGATGGTGGTGGTGTAATGGTGTGGGGGATGTTTTCTTGGCACACTTTAGGCCCCTTAGTGCCAATTGGGCATCGTTTAAATGCCACGGCCTACCTGAGCATTGTTTCTGACCATGTCCATCCCTTTATGGCCACCATGTACCCATCCTCTGATGGCTACTTCAGCAGGATAATGCACCATGTCACAAAGCTCGAATCATTTCAAATTGGTTTCTTGAACATGACAATGAGTACACTGTACTAAAATGGCCCCCACGGTCACCAGATCTCAACCCAATAGAGCATCTTTGGGATGTGGTGGAACGGGAGCTTCGTACCCTGGATGTGCATCCCACAAATCTCCATCAACTGCAAGATGCTATCCTATCAATATGAAGCGTTTTTTTAAATAAATTCGTAATAAAATCATAATTGTTTCAGCCCCCTCAAAAAACTAAAACTAACATCACCAGAGTGTTGAAAAAGTGTTTTGATCACATGAGGTAAACAGAGGGAAGTTTCTCTTGTACTCTGTAGCAGTTCTTCACTTATTTTGGCCTCATCATGTCATGTTGTGTTTCAGGCAGGAAGACGAAGACAGATCCAGTTCATAAAACTCAGATATTAATTTCAATACTTCAGACAGGCAATGGCAAACTAAACATACGGGCGATCGGACAAGGTGTGAAGGAACGGGTTCCACTATAAGACAAGCGCGACGGTGAAGGTTCACAGCTGATCGAGAACTCGTGATGAGGGTGGACATAGAAAACAGGAACGGAAGAAATGTAAACTAAAAGTCCATCAGCAGAACATAATGGTGACACATCAATTGTGAAATAATCAAAGTTAAACTCTGTTATGGGGACAACAGTGATAAATACTTGGAGAAAACAGACAGTAAAAAGGGTCCAGCCCCAGTGTTTTTGGTCCATAAATGCTTCAGTATACTTTTGTATCCTGCAGAATAAAGTAGGCTGAGTCATACAGGTTTAGAAGGACACATAGGTCAGTAAACGATGACAGAGTTTTCATTTTCAGGTGAACTGTCCCTTTTAATTCTTTTCAAATGTTTCCCACAGACCATATTTTACTCATAACAGAAATTATTGAGGGAACCTGACTAATTCGGCTTACGGTAACTCGAAATCGTTTAAAATACCCGTAACAAAAGTTAAAAGTTAAAAGAGAGAGAGGGAGAGGGAGAGGGAGAGAGAGAGGGAGAGGGAGAGGGAGAGGGAGAGGGAGAGAGAGAGAGAGAGAGAGGGAGAGGGAGAGGGAGAGGGAGAGAGAGAGGGAGAGGGAGAGAGAGAGAGAGAGGGAGAGGGAGAGGGAGAGGGAGAGAGAGAGGGAGAGGGAGAGAGAGAGAGAGAGAGAGAGAGAGTGTGTGTATGTGTGTGAGAGAGAGAGAGAGAGAGTGTGTGTGTGTGTGTGAGAGAGAGAGAGAGAGTGTGTGTGTGTGTGTGTGTGTGTGTGAGAGAGAGAGAGAGAGAGAGAGAGAGAGAGAGGAAGAGTGCGGTCAGTGTTCACATGTGGCAGATCTGCTCCCCCAGTGAAGCGCGTAGTGTTGTCTTCATCTGCTCGAGGAATGAGCGCGGAGAGCCCCGCGGATCAACAGTACCGGACTCTGGCGCTCGACACGGCGCTCGGCACCGGGCTCGCAGTGCTCGTGTACGCGCTGCTGAAGCTGAGCCTGGGCGGGCTCCGCGTGTGGCGCGCGCGGGTCTCGGTGCTGGTCGTGGGCGCGGGTCCGGTCGGGCTCACCGCCGCGCTGGTCGCTGTCCGCTCCGGGAAGGTGCTGAAGCTGACGCTGCTGGACGCGCGCTACCGGAGCGCGTTGCTCTGCAGACCGCAGCAGATCGCGCTGGACCCGCGCAGCGTGCGCTTCCTCCTGGACCTCGGCGTGGACTTCGACAACATGGAGGGCTGCTGGCGCAACGAGCACTTCTTCACCAAGATCGGCGTGTTTCAGGAGTATCTGCTGAGCATCCTGGAGCAGAACAAGCAGAAGGGGGGCGTCGAGGTCCGCTTGGGAACAAAGGTGCGTGCGTCTCTCGCAGAACAATCAGAAGTACTTGGTGAAGTTAGCACGGATTATCTTAATCACCCACTTGTCCTGACCTATTCATAAGTACATTATGATGCATTAATAGCTAGCTGTGATTTGGGATAATGTTGTTATCTAGCAGTCCGTCTTAGCCCAGCTCTCTCCTGATCACACAGGGTAAGATGAGCCAGTTTCTGGATTATCAGCCCAGAACCAGAATGAGGTAAACTAGCTAAGACAAGACAACAGCGTCATATTTCATGCTGTCAGATGGTTAAACATAATGATATGCATGATTCAGAAATGCTTGATATTTGTCAAAAGATATTTTCTTTTTTACCTTGAAAAGTATGTTTGAAAAAGTTATTGATGATGAGGATGATGAATACACTCACGATTTAAAGGTGCCAAATAAGTTGTAAAGTTTAAAGTAAAATAAGTTATTACGGTAACACTTTACTATAAGGTTCATTTTAACATTAGTTAACTACCTTAGTTAACATGAACTAAGAATGAACAATACTTCTACAGCATTTATTAATCTTAATTCATATTATTTTCAATATTTACTTAACATTAGTTAATGCGCTGTGAACTAACATGAACAAACAATGAACTAGTTTTTATTAACTAACATTAACAAATATGAATAAATACTCCATTGACATTAAGAGTAATTAAATAAAAACTGGTGTCCCACTGAAGCTAAGCAGGGCTGAGCCTGGTTAGTACCTGGATGGGAGACCTCATGAGAAAACCAGGTTGCTGCTGGAAGAGGTGTTAGTGAGGCCAGTAGGGGGCGCTCTCCCTGTGGTCTGTGTGGGTCCTAACGCCCCAGTATAGTGATGGGGACACTATACTGTCAAAGAGCACCGTCCTTCGGATGAGACGTTAAACCGAGGTCCTGACTCTCTGTGGTCATTAAAAATCCCAGGATGTTTTTCGAAAGAGTAGGGGTGTAACCCCGGTGTCCTGGCCAAATCTGCCCATTGGCCTCTGTCCATCATGGCCTCCTCATCATCCCCGTATACTGATTGGCTTCATCACTCTGTCTCCTCTCCTCCAGTAAGCTGGTGTGTGGTGGGCGTACTGGCGCAATATGGCTACTGTCGTATCATCCAGGTGATGGTGGTTGAGGAGATCCCCCCTTCCTTGTAAAGCGCTTTGAGGTCCCAGATAAAGTGCTATATAAATATAACAAATTATTATTATTATTATTAAAAATGTAAATTCTACGATTTTTATAGAGTTTTACCAATGAAGCTTTGACATGAATGGTCCATGTCTTATTTGTCACATAAACTGGCACGAACAAGCCGGTGATGATGCCACTGTGTTTAGGTCACCTCAGTGTCTGCTCAGAGAAGAGCGAGAGCTGTCCGGGACATGTTCCTGCGGTCCTCAGGGGCTCACAGTTACTGGGAGTAAACCAGGGCACGTCCATCATTAACCAACTAACTCATGTGTCTGTCATAATGAAGAGGTGATCATGGTTCACAGGCATTAATAAAACTACAGGAGAAACCATTGACCTTTCTCTTTTAGCTCTGTCTTTCTCTTATGTCGAGGCCAACAGAGCTTTATCATTTGTTATAAAGTTCTCGTTCTTTGCTGAGTCGCTGCATGCTGAAGTGTGTGGGACAGGGTGTGTGTGGGACAGGGTGTGTGTGAGACGGTGTGTGTGGGACAGGGTGTGTGTGGGACAGGGTGTGTGTGGGACAGGGTGTGTGTGGGACGGTGTGTGTGGGACAGGGTGTGTGTGGGACAGGGTGTGTGTGGGACAGGGTGTGTGTGGGACAGGGTTTGTGTGGGACAGGGTTTGTGTGGGACAGGGTGTGTGTGGGACAGGGTGTGTGTGGGACAGGGTTTGTGTGGGACAGGGTGTGTCTGGGACAGGGTGTGTGTGGGACAGGGTGTGTGTGAGACAGGGTGTGTGTGGGACAGGGTTTGTGTGGGACAGGGTGTGTGTGGGACGGGGTTTGTGTGGGACAGGGTTTGTGTGGGACAGGGTGTGTGTGGGACAGGGTTTGTGTGGGACAGGGTGTGTGTGGGACAGGGTTTGTGTGGGACAGGGTTTGTGTGAGACAGGGTTTGTGTGGGACAGGGTTTGTGTGGGACAGGGTGTGTGTGGGACAGGGTTTGTGTGGGACAGGGTGTGTGTGGGACAGGGTTTGTGTGGGACAGGGTGTGTCTGAGACAGGGTGTGTGTGGGACAGGGTTTGTGTGGGACAGGGTTTGTGTGGGACAGGGTGTGTGTGGGACAGGGTGTGTGTGGGACAGGGTGTGTGTGGGACAGGGTTTGTGTGGGACAGGGTGTGTGTGGGACAGGGTTTGTGTGGGACAGGGTGTGTGTGGGACAGGGTTTGTGTGGGACAGGGTTTGTGTGGGACAGGGTGTGTGTGGGACAGGGTTTGTGTGGGACAGGGTGTGTGTGGGACAGGGTTTGTGTGGGACAGGGTGTGTGTGGGACAGGGTGTGTGTGAGACAGGGTTTGTGTGGGACTCTTGGCATCTTATCCGAGGGACAAGCTATTCGTCACTGAAGCAAAGATTATTTTGAGAAAATCAATATCATTGGTATTTATTCTGCCTGAGATACTGAAGTGTCATTCTAACATACTATACTAGACACTATTTCATTTGCATTATGAAGCGTGCAGTGACCAAAAGTGCTCGCTTTAATACTGTATCCCACAATGCAATGCACTTGCATATGACATCACACATCACATCATTTGATAAACACGGAAGCTCAAACGTCTGGTGATGTGGCAACCAAGCGGTTTGATCTAGTGTGTGACGCACACATGAGCTTCTCTGTGTGTGTGTGTGTGTGTGTGTGTGTGTGTGTGTGTGTGTGCCAATCATTGTTAATATGTGAATGAATGCCTGAATTAAATCTGTTCATCATGTAAAGGGATCGTAGCTCTTCAAAAGCCCTGGATTAAACGGACTGGTTCATATATGTTTGGATCTTCTGAGTTCCGTTTACCTGGACGTTCAATAGAGGGACAGAAACATTTAACCCTTTCATGTTCATGGCCCTCAGAATATTTTGTTGTATCTGAACATACAATATATCAAAAGAAAGTACAGAGCCTGAAAGACAAAACAAAACGTTCTTCTAGCTTAATGAATTCTTTTTATCAACACTTTGAATGGGAACGCTTCGTTAAAAAAAGCATTTTTGTCAAAGACTTTGACCGGCTGGGATTCAGAAGGATGATAAAAACACAGATGAGTAGATCGAGTCCACCAACACCCCACAGCTTCAGTCGATAACCCTTCCTGGGTCCACATTTCATACAGTAACGTTGGGCAGTTTTGATTAATATGCTGTTCAATGTTCATGATCGTGTTATCTTGCATGTGCGTTAGCTTCTTCTATCACTTTCTGTTTCTTCTTCTTCTTCTTTCCTGTGTTCTGAGACTCTACTCTTTGAGAAGATGTGTAACAGCGCCCCCTAGAACACGGAAAGCAGAATCTTCGATGTCAAATTCAAATCAATGGCAGGGAAAGAGTTAAACAATATTCATTCAGAATATTGTAATTTGTGTTTTGAAGATTAACCAAAGTCTTATGGGTTTGGAACGACATGAAGGTGAAAAAGTTTTTTTTTGTTGGGTGAACTAACCCAAAAGATTTATCTTTTTTACTTTTCTCTTTTACTTGTAATCTAATGAAAAGTACAAAGTAACCACTTTTATTTTGGAAATAACTGGATGCCCCTCAGTGAATCAAACATCCGCCGTGATGAACGTGCTTTGAAGTGTTTCTTTGCATATTGTGTGTATTTCACATGTAATATGTTTTACAGTGAGGGACGAGCTCCAGTTTGAGTATGAGTTCTCTGGCCTCGGACTCTCAGACACTCCTCCGGTCTCTCTACGCCACGTCTCTGATGCATCTAGATGAGCTCACGTCCACTAAACCAAACCAGCCTGGAGTTTCATTTCATTTACAGCTATTCTTCATGACAAGCTGTCGGTCTGGTTTCACAAACCGTCCTGCTCTGAGGAGAACAGACCGAGGAGAGGCAGAGTCTTTATCTGTCGCTGTGCGTGTGCGGATCAACCAATGATGCTCTCCCAGTCCAAACACACGGCTGTGGAGCGAGTCTTTATCTGTCGCTGTGCGTGTGGATCAACCAGTGATGCTCTCCCAGTCCAAACACACGTCTGTGGAGCGAGTCTTTATCTGTCGCTGTGTGTGTGGATCAACCAGTGATGCTCTCCCAGTCCAAACACACGTCTGTGGAGCGAGTCTTTATCTGTCGCTGTGTGTGTGGATCAACCAGTGATGCTCTCCCAGTCCAAACACACGGCTGTGGAGCGAGTCTTTATCTGTCGCTGTGTGTGTGCGGATCAACCAGTGATGCTCTCCCAGTCCAAACACACGTCTGTGGAGCGAGTCTTTATCTGTCGCTGTGCGTGGATCAACCAGTGATGCTCTCCCAGTCCAAACACACGGCTGTGGAGCGAGTCTTTATCTGTCGCTGTGTGTGTGGATCAACCAGTGATGCTCTCCCAGTCCAAACACACGTCTGTGGAGCGAGTCTTCAGCTGTCGCTGTGTGTGTGGATCAACCAGTGATGCTCTCCCAGTCCAAACACACGTCTGTGGAGCGAGTCTTCAGCTGTCGCTGTGCGTGTGCGGATCAACCAGTGATGCTCTCCCAGTCCAAACACACGTCTGTGGAGCGAGTCTTTATCTGTCGCTGTGTGTGTGGATCAACCAGTGATGCTCTCCCAGTCCAAACACACGTCTGTGGAGCGAGTCTTCAGCTGTCGCTGTGCGTGTGCGGATCAACCAGTGATGCTCTCCCAGTCCAAACACACGTCTGTGGAGCGAGTCTTTATCTGTCGCTGTGTGTGTGGATCAACCAGTGATGCTCTCCCAGTCCAAACACACGTCTGTGGAGCGAGTCTTTATCTGTCGCTGTGTGTGTGCGGATCAACCAGTGATGCTCTCCCAGTCCAAACACACGTCTGTGGAGCGAGTCTTCAGCTGTCGCTGTGCGTGTGCGGATCAACCAGTGATGCTCTCCCAGTCCAAACACACGTCTGTGGAGCGAGTCTTTATCTGTCGCTGTGTGTGTGGATCAACCAGTGATGCTCTCCCAGTCCAAACACACGTCTGTGGAGCGAGTCTTTATCTGTCGCTGTGTGTGTGCGGATCAACCAGTGATGCTCTCCCAGTCCAAACACACGTCTGTGGAGCGAGTCTTTATCTGTCGCTGTGTGTGCGGATCAACCAGTGATGCTCTCCCAGTCCAAACACACGTCTGTGGAGCGAGTCTTTATCTGTCGCTGTGTGTGTGCGGATCAACCAGTGATGCTCTCCCAGTCCAAACACACGTCTGTGGAGCGAGTCTTCAGCTGTCGCTGTGTGTGTGGATCAACCAGTGATGCTCTCCCAGTCCAAACACACGTCTGTGGAGCGAGTCTTTATCTGTCGCTGTGTGTGTGCGGATCAACCAGTGATGCTCTCCCAGTCCAAACACACGTCTGTGGAGCGAGTCTTTATCTGTCGCTGTGTGTGCGGATCAACCAGTGATGCTCTCCCAGTCCAAACACACGTCTGTGGAGCGAGTCTTCAGCTGTCGCTGTGTGTGCGGATCAACCAGTGATGCTCTCCCAGTCCAAACACACGGCTGTGGAGCGAGTCTTTATCTGTCGCTGTGTGTGTGCGGATCAACCAGTGATGCTCTCCCAGTCCAAACACACGTCTGTGGAGCGAGTCTTCAGCTGTCGCTGTGTGTGCGGATCAACCAGTGATGCTCTCCCAGTCCAAACACACGTCTGTGGAGCGAGTCTTCAGCTGTCGCTGTGTGTGTGGATCAACCAGTGATGCTCTCCCAGTCCAAACACACGTCTGTGGAGTGAGTCTTTATCTGTCGCTGTGTGTGTGGATCAACCAGTGATGCTCTCCCAGTCCAAACACACGTCTGTGGAGCGAGTCTTCAGTTGTCGCTGTGTGTGTGGATCAACCAGTGATGCTCTCCCAGTCCAAACACACGTCTGTGGAGCGAGTCTTCAGCTGTCGCTGTGTGTGTGGATCAACCAGTGATGCTCTCCCAGTCCAAACACACGGCTGTGGAGCGAGTCTTTATCTTTCGCTGTGTGTGTGTGGATCAACCAGTGATGCTCTCCCAGTCCAAACACACGTCTGTGGAGCGAGTCTTTATCTGTCGCTGTGTGTGTGGATCAACCAGTGATGCTCTCCCAGTCCAAACACACGTCTGTGGAGCGAGTCTTCAGCTGTCGCTGTGTGTGTGGATCAACCAGTGATGCTCTCCCAGTCCAAACACACGTCTGTGGAGCGAGTCTTTATCTGTCGCTGTGTGTGTGGATCAACCAGTGATGCTCTCCCAGTCCAAACACACGTCTGTGGAGCGAGTCTTTATCTGTCGCTGTGTGTGTGTGGATCAACCAGTGATGCTCTCCCAGTCCAAACCCACGGCTGTGGAGCGAGTCTTTATCTGTCGCTGTGTGTGTGGATCAACCAGTGATGCTCTCCCAGTCCAAACACACGGCTGTGGAGCGAGTCTTTATCTGTCGCTGTGTGTGTGGATCAACCAGTGATGCTCTCCCAGTCCAAACACACGTCTGTGGAGCGAGTCTTCAGCTGTCGCTGTGTGTGTGGATCAACCAGTGATGCTCTCCCAGTCCAAACACACGTCTGTGGAGCGAGTCTTCAGCTGTCGCTGTGTGTGTGGATCAACCAGTGATGCTCTCCCAGTCCAAACACACGTCTGTGGAGCGAGTCTTCAGCTGTCGCTGTGTGTGTGGGGATCAACCAGTGATGCTCTCCCAGTCCAAACACACGTCTGTGGAGCGAGTCTTTATCTGTCGCTGTGTGTGTGGATCAACCAGTGATGCTCTCCCAGTCCAAACACACGTCTGTGGAGCGAGTCTTCAGCTGTCGCTGTGTGTGTGGATCAACCAGTGATGCTCTCCCAGTCCAAACACACGTCTGTGGAGCGAGTCTTCAGCTGTCGCTGTGTGTGTGTGGATCAACCAGTGATGCTCTCCCAGTCCAAACACACGTCTGTGGAGCGAGTCTTCAGCTGTCGCTGTGTGTGTGGATCAACCAGTGATGCTCTCCCAGTCCAAACACACGTCTGTGGAGCGAGTCTTCAGCTGTCGCTGTGTGTGCGGATCACCCAGTGATGCTCTCCCAGTCCAAACACACGTCTGTGGAGCGAGTCTTTATCTGTCGCTGTGTGTGTGGATCAACCAGTGATGCTCTCCCAGTCCAAACACACGTCTGTGGAGCGAGTCTTTATCTGTCGCTGTGTGTGTGGATCAACCAGTGATGCTCTCCCAGTCCAAACACACGTCTGTGGAGTGAGTCTTCAGCTGTCGCTGTGTGTGTGTGGATCAACCAGTGATGCTCTCCCAGTCCAAACACACGTCTGTGGAGCGAGTCTTTATCTGTCGCTGTGTGTGTGGATCAACCAGTGATGCTCTCCCAGTCCAAACATACGTCTGTGGAGCGAGTCTTTATCTGTCGCTGTGTGTGCGGATCAACCAGTGATGCTCTCCCAGTCCAAACACACGTCTGTGGAGCGAGTCTTTATCTGTCGCTGTGTGTGTGGATCAACCAGTGATGCTCTCCCAGTCCAAACACACGGCTGTGGAGCGAGTCTTTATCTGTCGCTGTGTGTGTGGATCAACCAGTGATGCTCTCCCAGTCCAAACACACGTCTGTGGAGCGAGTCTTCAGCTGTCGCTGTGTGTGCGGATCAACCAGTGATGCTCTCCCAGTCCAAACACACGTCTGTGGAGCGAGTCTTTATCTGTCGCTGTGTGTGTGTGGATCAACCAGTGATGCTTTCCCAGTCCAAACACACGTCTGTGGAGCGAGTCTTTATCTGTCGCTGTGTGTGTGGATCAACCAGTGATGCTCTCCCAGTCCAAACACACGTCTGTGGAGCGAGTCTTTATCTGTCGCTGTGTGTGTGGATCAACCAGTGATGCTCTCCCAGTCCAAACACACGTCTGTGGAGCGAGTCTTCAGCTGTCGCTGTGTGTGGGGATCAACCAGTGATGCTCTCCCAGTCCAAACACACGTCTGTGGAGCGAGTCTTCAGCTGTCGCTGTGTGTGTGGATCAACCAGTGATGCTCTCCCAGTCCAAACACACGGCTGTGGAGCGAGTCTTTATCTGTCGCTGTGTGTGTGGATCAACCAGTGATGCTCTCCCAGTCCAAACACACGTCTGTGGAGCGAGTCTTTATCTGTCGCTGTGTGTGTGGATCAACCAGTGATGCTCTCCCAGTCCAAACACACGTCTGTGGAGCGAGTCTTCAGCTGTCGCTGTGTGTGCGGATCAACCAGTGATGCTCTCCCAGTCCAAACACACGTCTGTGGAGCGAGTCTTTATCTGTCGCTGTGTGTGTGGATCAACCAGTGATGCTCTCCCAGTCCAAACACACGTCTGTGGAGCGAGTCTTCAGCTGTCGCTGTGTGTGTGTGGATCAACCAGTGATGCTCTCCCAGTCCAAACACACGTCTGTGGAGCGAGTCTTTATCTGTCGCTGTGTGTGTGGATCAACCAGTGATGCTCTCCCAGTCCAAACACACGTCTGTTGAGCGAGTCTTTATCTGTCGCTGTGTGTGTGGATCAACCAGTGATGCTCTCCCAGTCCAAACACACGTCTGTGGAGCGAGTCTTTATCTGTCGCTGTGTGTGTGGATCAACCAGTGATGCTCTCCCAGTCCAAACACACGTCTGTGGAGCGAGTCTTCAGCTGTCGCTGTGTGTGTGTGGATCAACCAGTGATGCTCTCCCAGTCCAAACACACGTCTGTGGAGCGAGTCTTTATCTGTCGCTGTGTGTGCGGATCAACCAATGATGCTCTCCCAGTCCAAACACACGGCTGTGGAGCGAGTCTTTATCTGTCGCTGTGTGTGTGTGGATCAACCAGTGATGCTCTCCCAGTCCAAACACACGTCTGTGGAGCGAGTCTTCAGCTGTCGCTGTGTGTGTGGGGATCAACCAGTGATGCTCTCCCAGTCCAAACACACGTCTGTGGAGCGAGTCTTTATCTGTCGCTGTGTGTGTGGATCAACCAGTGATGCTCTCCCAGTCCAAACACAGCTGTCGCTGTGTGTGTGGGGATCAACCAGTGATGCTCTCCCAGTCCAAACACACGTCTGTGGAGCGAGTCTTTATCTGTCGCTGTGTGTGTGCGGATCAACCAGTGATGCTCTCCCAGTCCAAACACACGTCTGTGGAGCGAGTCTTCAGCTGTCGCTGTGTGTGTGGGGATCAACCAGTGATGCTCTCCCAGTCCAAACACACGTCTGTGGAGCGAGTCTTCAGCTGTCGCTGTGTGTGTGGATCAACCAGTGATGCTCTCCCAGTCCAAACACACGTCTGTGGAGCGAGACTTCAGCTGTCGCTGTGTGTGTGGATCAACCAGTGATGCTCTCCCAGTCCAAACACACGTCTGTGGAGCGAGTCTTCAGCTGTCGCTGTGTGTGTGTGGATCAACCAGTGATGCTCTCCCAGTCCAAACACACGTCTGTGGAGCGAGACTTCAGCTGTCGCTGTGTGTGTGGATCAACCAGTGATGCTCTCCCAGTCCAAACACACGTCTGTGGAGCGAGTCTTCAGCTGTCGCTGTGTGTGCGGATCAACCAGTGATGCTCTCCCAGTCCAAACACACGTCTGTGGAGCGAGTCTTCAGCTGTCGCTGTGTGTGCGGATCAACCAGTGATGCTCTCCCAGTCCAAACACACGTCTGTGGAGCGAGTCTTTATCTGTCGCTGTGTGTGTGGATCAACCAGTGATGCTCTCCCAGTCCAAACACACGTCTGTGGAGCGAGTCTTCAGCTGTCGCTGTGTGTGTGTGGATCAACCAGTGATGCTCTCCCAGTCCAAACACACGTCTGTGGAGCGAGTCTTTATCTGTCGCTGTGTGTGTGGATCAACCAGTGATGCTCTCCCAGTCCAAACACACGTCTGTTGAGCGAGTCTTTATCTGTCGCTGTGTGTGTGGATCAACCAGTGATGCTCTCCCAGTCCAAACACACGTCTGTGGAGCGAGTCTTTATCTGTCGCTGTGTGTGTGGATCAACCAGTGATGCTCTCCCAGTCCAAACACACGTCTGTGGAGCGAGTCTTCAGCTGTCGCTGTGTGTGTGTGGATCAACCAGTGATGCTCTCCCAGTCCAAACACACGTCTGTGGAGCGAGTCTTTATCTGTCGCTGTGTGTGCGGATCAACCAATGATGCTCTCCCAGTCCAAACACACGGCTGTGGAGCGAGTCTTTATCTGTCGCTGTGTGTGTGTGGATCAACCAGTGATGCTCTCCCAGTCCAAACACACGTCTGTGGAGCGAGTCTTCAGCTGTCGCTGTGTGTGTGGGGATCAACCAGTGATGCTCTCCCAGTCCAAACACACGTCTGTGGAGCGAGTCTTTATCTGTCGCTGTGTGTGTGGATCAACCAGTGATGCTCTCCCAGTCCAAACACAGCTGTCGCTGTGTGTGTGGGGATCAACCAGTGATGCTCTCCCAGTCCAAACACACGTCTGTGGAGCGAGTCTTTATCTGTCGCTGTGTGTGTGCGGATCAACCAGTGATGCTCTCCCAGTCCAAACACACGTCTGTGGAGCGAGTCTTCAGCTGTCGCTGTGTGTGTGGGGATCAACCAGTGATGCTCTCCCAGTCCAAACACACGTCTGTGGAGCGAGTCTTCAGCTGTCGCTGTGTGTGTGGATCAACCAGTGATGCTCTCCCAGTCCAAACACACGTCTGTGGAGCGAGTCTTTATCTGTCGCTGTGTGTGTGGATCAACCAGTGATGCTCTCCCAGTCCAAACACACGTCTGTTGAGCGAGTCTTTATCTGTCGCTGTGTGTGTGGATCAACCAGTGATGATCTCCCAGTCCAAACACACGTCTGTGGAGCGAGTCTTCAGCTGTCGCTGTGTGTGTGGATCAACCAGTGATGCTCTCCCAGTCCAAACACACGTCTGTGGAGCGAGACTTCAGCTGTCGCTGTGTGTGTGGATCAACCAGTGATGCTCTCCCAGTCCAAACACACGTCTGTGGAGCGAGTCTTTATCTGTCGCTGTGTGTGTGTGGATCAACCAGTGATGCTCTCCCAGTCCAAACACACGTCTGTGGAGCGAGTCTTCAGCTGTCGCTGTGTGTGTGTGGATCAACCAGTGATGCTCTCCCAGTCCAAACACACGTCTGTGGAGCGAGACTTCAGCTGTCGCTGTGTGTGTGGATCAACCAGTGATGCTCTCCCAGTCCAAACACACGTCTGTGGAGCGAGTCTTCAGCTGTCGCTGTGTGTGCGGATCAACCAGTGATGCTCTCCCAGTCCAAACACACGTCTGTGGAGCGAGTCTTTATCTGTCGCTGTGTGTGTGTGGATCAACCAGTGATGCTCTCCCAGTCCAAACACACGTCTGTGGAGCGAGTCTTTATCTGTCGCTGTGTGTGTGGATCAACCAGTGATGCTCTCCCAGTCCAAACACACGTCTGTGGAGCGAGTCTTTATCTGTCGCTGTGTGTGTGGATCAACCAGTGATGCTCTCCCAGTCCAAACACACGTCTGTGGAGCGAGTCTTTATCTGTCGCTGTGTGTGTGGATCAACCAGTGATGCTCTCCCAGTCCAAACACACGGCTGTGGAGCGAGTCTTTATCTGTCGCTGTGTGTGTGTGGATCAACCAGTGATGCTCTCCCAGTCCAAACACACGTCTGTGGAGCGAGTCTTCAGCTGTCGCTGTGTGTGTGGGGATCAACCAGTGATGCTCTCCCAGTCCAAACACACGTCTGTGGAGCGAGTCTTTATCTGTCGCTGTGTGTGTGGGGATCAACCAGTGATGCTCTCCCAGTCCAAACACACGTCTGTGGAGCGAGTCTTTATCTGTCGCTGTGTGTGTGGATCAACCAGTGATGCTCTCCCAGTCCAAACACACGGCTGTGGAGCGAGTCTTTATCTGTCGCTGTGTGTGTGGATCAACCAGTGATGCTCTCCCAGTCCAAACACACGGCTGTGGAGCGAGTCTTTATCTGTCGCTGTGTGTGTGGATCAACCAGTGATGCTCTCCCAGTCCAAACACACGGCTGTGGAGCGAGTCTTTATCTGTCGCTGTGTGTGTGGATCAACCAGTGATGCTCTCCCAGTCCAAACACACGGCTGTGGAGCGAGTCTTTATCTGTCGCTGTGTGTGTGGATCAACCAGTGATGCTCTCCCAGTCCAAACACACGTCTGTGGAGCGAGTCTTTATCTGTCGCTGTGTGTGTGTGGATCAACCAGTGATGCTCTCCCAGTCCAAACACACGTCTGTGGAGCGAGTCTTTATCTGTCGCTGTGTGTGTGTGGATCAACCAGTGATGCTCTCCCAGTCCAAACACACGTCTGTGGAGCGAGTCTTTATCTGTCGCTGTGTGTGTGGATCAACCAGTGATGCTCTCCCAGTCCAAACACACGGCTGTGGAGCGAGTCTTTATCTGTCGCTGTGTGTGTGGATCAACCAGTGATGCTCTCCCAGTCCAAACACACGTCTGTGGAGCGAGTCTTTATCTGTCGCTGTGTGTGCGGATCAACCAATGATGCTCTCCCAGTCCAAACACACGTCTGTGGAGCGAGTCTTTATCTGTCGCTGTGTGTGTGGATCAACCAGTGATGCTCTCCCAGTCCAAACACACGTCTGTGGAGCGAGTCTTTATCTGTCGCTGTGTGTGCGGATCAACCAGTGATGCTCTCCCAGTCCAAACACACGTCTGTGGAGCGAGTCTTTATCTGTCGCTGTGTGTGTGTGGATCAACCAGTGATGCTCTCCCAGTCCAAACACACGTCTGTGGAGCGAGTCTTTATCTGTCGCTGTGTGTGTGGATCAACCAGTGATGCTCTCCCAGTCCAAACACACGGCTGTGGAGCGAGTCTTTATCTGTCGCTGTGTGTGTGTGGATCAACCAGTGATGCTCTCCCAGTCCAAACACACGTCTGTGGAGCGAGTCTTCAGCTGTCGCTGTGTGTGTGGGGATCAACCAGTGATGCTCTCCCAGTCCAAACACACGGCTGTGGAGCGAGTCTTTATCTGTCGCTGTGTGTGTGTGTGGATCAACCAGTGATGCTCTCCCAGTCCAAACACACGTCTGTGGAGCGAGTCTTTATCTGTCGCTGTGTGTGTGTGGATCAACCAGTGATGCTCTCCCAGTCCAAACACACGTCTGTGGAGCGAGTCTTTATCTGTCGCTGTGTGTGTGCGGATCAACCAGTGATGCTCTCCCAGTCCAAACACACGTCTGTGGAGCGAGTCTTTATCTGTCGCTGTGTGTGTGGGGATCAACCAGTGATGCTCTCCCAGTCCAAACACACGTCTGTGGAGCGAGTCTTTATCTGTCGCTGTGTGTGTGCGGATCAACCAGTGATGCTCTCCCAGTCCAAACACACGTCTGTGGAGCGAGTCTTCAGCTGTCGCTGTGTGTGTGGATCAACCAGTGATGCTCTCCCAGTCCAAACACACGTCTGTGGAGCGAGTCTTCAGCTGTCGCTGTGTGTGTGGGGATCAACCAGTGATGCTCTCCCAGTCCAAACACACGTCTGTGGAGCGAGTCTTCAGCTGTCGCTGTGTGTGTGTGGATCAACCAGTGATGCTCTCCCAGTCCAAACACACGTCTGTGGAGCGAGTCTTTATCTGTCGCTGTGTGTGTGGGGATCAACCAGTGATGCTCTCCCAGTCCAAACACACGTCTGTGGAGCGAGTCTTCAGCTGTCGCTGTGTGTGTGGATCAACCAGTGATGCTCTCCCAGTCCAAACACACGTCTGTGGAGCGAGTCTTTATCTGTCGCTGTGTGTGTGGATCAACCAGTGATGCTCTCCCAGTCCAAACACACGTCTGTGGAGCGAGTCTTCAGCTGTCGCTGTGTGTGTGGATCAACCAGTGATGCTCTCCCAGTCCAAACACACGTCTGTGGAGCGAGTCTTTATCTGTCGCTCTGTGTGTGGATCAACCAGTGATGATCTCCCAGTCCAAACACACGTCTGTGGAGCGAGTCTTTATCTGTCGCTGTGTGTGTGGATCAACCAGTGATGCTTTCCCAGTCCAAACACACGTCTGTGGAGCGAGTCTTTATCTGTCGCTGTGTGTGTGCGGATCAACCAGTGATGCTCTCCCAGTCCAAACACACGTCTGTGGAGCGAGTCTTTATCTGTCGCTGTGTGTGCGGATCAACCAGTGATCCTCTCCCAGTCCAAACACACGTCTGTGGAGCGAGTCTTCAGCTGTCGCTGTGTGTGTGTGGATCAACCAGTGATGCTCTCCCAGTCCAAACACACGGCTGTGGAGCGAGTCTTTATCTGTCGCTGTGTGTGTGGATCAACCAGTGATGCTCTCCCAGTCCAAACACACGTCTGTGGAGCGAGTCTTTATCTGTCGCTGTGCGTGGATCAACCAGTGATGCTCTCCCAGTCCAAACACACGGCTGTCGAGGAGACGTCTGCTGTTATACTGATCATTCTTCTTACGTTTCCTCTTTATGGCATAAAGGCATGAGTCCCATCCAATAGTTGGTCCTAACTATATCTCAAATTAAAATGCTCAACGACGAAAAAAAAAACAGACGAATTATACAATACAGCTTACTACAACAAAACTCACAATGTGTATTTTTAAATACACTTTTCTTATAGATTTATTATTCAGGCAAAACTGGTCTAGTTGCATGCATTTGATTAAAAAGAATTGGTTCATTTGTTCAAGAACTGAAGAACACTGTGTGTGTCGTTTCAATCAATCACTAAAAAGACACATAAGAGGCATTTATTCAGGACTCTCTCTACTAGCTGTGTTTTGATTCACTTAAAAGAAGAGTCATTTGTTGAAGAATTGGACTACACTGGGTGTGGTAAATGTTTTTGTTTTATCTAAAGGGGACCTATTATGCAAAATTCACTTTAACATGGTGTTTAAACATAAATGTGTGTTGACAGGGTGTGTACACAACCACCCAATAATGTCAAAAATCCACCCACTCCTCTTTTTTTAAATCCCCCTAAATCATAAACAGTGTTTCAGAATAAGCCATTTGCAGTTTCTATGCAGTGTGATGTCACATTGCACAGGCCCCGCCCACAAACAGCTGACAGACTCCGCCCTATTAGCATAGCTCCTCCCCTCAGTGGTCTGTACACAGTCAAGTCAAGTCAAATATATTTATATAGCGCTTTTCACAATACAGATTGTATCAAAGCAGCTTCACAGTATCAATCGAAACAACATAACAATGTTTGTTTATTACTGGAAAAAAGACATCCACTTTGGTAGGGCTGATCAATGGTATTAATGATTGGTTATTTAATTTGAATATCCCCAACTGAGCAAGTCAAAGGCAACAGTCCCCCATGCAAGGGCGTAGGTTTGGTTTTGAGATGGGTGGGGACATCCCCAGAAGCTGAGCAATCAGGAAATGTATTGGATTAATAGGACAATATTAAGGCTTTTAGTCTATCTATATTGACCTTAATAATACGTTCATGAATTTGCCGCTTCGCACAAGCAGATGTAGCTACAGCCTCTCACAAGTTAGAAAGAAAACACAAAGCCAATCAGTTTAAGGATGTGTGTAAAGTAGGCGGGACCTAGATCTATTAACTGTCTCTGTTCCAGGATTTGTGCATTTTTCCCAGATCGCTCTTGTAAGAGATTTTAATCTAAATGAGATGTTTCCTGGTTAAATTAAATAATAAATAAATAAAAACCACAAGACCCAACCGGGCAACAGTGGTTGTATTGATATATTTTATATTTATCAATATTTTTTTGATTGAAATTGTTGCTAGAGACAAATCAGTGTCACTGGATATTGGAAGGGACACGTCCCATAGCATTCCTACTAAATTCTAGGCCCTGCCGCCATGTGTTTCTCCTCACCAGAGCATTTACCAGCAGTTATTCACTCAAGAGCAGAAAGTTTCTGCTTTTCTCTTGTTGTTTATGTGAACTTTGAGTGTTTTTGACAGTTTAAGCGCAATCCGACGTGAAAGAGACCTTGGTTTAATACTCACGGGACGCTGGGTCTGACATCCGGCTTTCTGTGCGAATACTGTGGATGTGTGCGCTCAGAAAACCATATATCAGAAGTTTAGGCTGATATGACTTTAAAACACATGCTGATAATAACGTTCACGACGATGAAGAACTGCAATGTCACATGAACGTGGCCACGATAGAGATGATGTTAATCAAAACCAAACCAATATTTTTT
The DNA here is from genome assembly GCA_031834385.1 of Semotilus atromaculatus. Taxonomy (NCBI): domain Eukaryota; kingdom Metazoa; phylum Chordata; class Actinopteri; order Cypriniformes; family Leuciscidae; genus Semotilus; species Semotilus atromaculatus. The sequence goes on along the minus strand of JAULUF010000018.1, from coordinate 5,749,143 downwards.
ACCCGAGGCAGGAGCTGTAAAGGCTCCGCCCTCTTCTGAATAGGGGGTGGGGACTCAGCAACTCATTTGCATTTAAAGATACATGCTCAAACAAAGCATGTTTTCCCTTCCACTCAAAAATGGGCATTTACAGCGATAAATGAACAGTGGGGTATTTTGTGCTTAAACTTCACAGACACATTCTGGGGACTTATATTACATATTGTAAAAAGGGGGCATAACAGGACCCCTTTAAAACCACGGCTCTAAAGAGGCGTTTGTTCTGGGATCTGACTGCACTAAGACCCTGTGTGTGTGGTTCTGCTGTAGTTCAGTGAGGAGTACCTGAGGAAGATGTCCAGGGCAGAATGGCCGCGGGTGATCGTGGTTGCTGACGGCTCGTGTGGAGACTCCTGCTCTGTGCTGGGCATCAGCACCGATTACATCGTCGAGTCGTGCCACGCTTACGGGGCCAATGCCACGATAGAGAGACTGGACCAGAGACAGGTGAGCTACACACAGTCTTCTGAAACACACTCACATGCAAGGCCTTTAAATGTCATCTCACAAAGTAGCATTTTCATGTTAAAATTACAGTGGACATGCATTTTTCTTCCTTTCTTTTTAAATCATTCCACCGTATCACGTCATTATATCTCCTTTCCCCCTCCTCAGAAATCTCTCATTGTGTTCTTGAATATGAATGTTAGTCTGGAGGTCTGTGTTCATGAGGTCATCTGGGCTGATTCACTTTATGAATACTGGTGAGGAAATTAAGCCATTATGAATAACAATAGAGTCTATTTCTGCCATGGGTGATGCAGGTGATCCAGAGAGAAGCTGCCAGCCTACAGCATTAACTGCACATGTTTCAGTGATTCTGTCTGTAATTGGATTGTTTTTTACACAGGTTTAGAATGATGGTTTGTATAATTGATTTTCTCTCTCTCGCTCGCTTCAGTTAATGGGCTGTGTGTTTGAACAGATGGTAAAGAAGGTTTAGCTAATGCAGATAACCAGCTCGCGTCCCCTGACAGGCTGTTTTGTTGGTCTGTGTTATGAATACAGTAATTCATCAAACAAGCTTTAGCAACCTTGATAAGGTTCAGAGATAAGCAGGGTTTCAGTATAATAAGTGCAACTGAAACTTGGCTCTGGATATTGAGGATTCATGACCATTGACCATGATTTTCATGACCATTTTTATCTCTCTCTATGAGGCTTAATTTTCATGAAATCAAAACTGACAATTCTTGTTTTTTTTGGAACATTCCAGTGTTTATTATAAATGATTTATTCATGTGCTCTCCTCTTCTCTGATGATGAGGGCGGAGCTATAACCTGTCACTCACATGTGATCCACCAATAGCAAACCTCAACCATCCAATCAACTCCCCCCAGACAACATCAAGCCCCGCCCACATTTGTTCTTGTTCCAGAAGCGTTTCACATGGATATAGTGGTTGAAGACATATTTTGAAACAACATTTAATGCTAAATGGTTTTGAAAAGGTTAACAAAATACTTTAACCTAAAACAAGATCGGTTGAAAAGTCAACAAAATGTTGATTCAAATATTGAGAATAGATCCATGATCCGTTCAGTAGTGAGCGTGTATCTGTTCGGGCCGGCCAGAACATGAGCTGGCTGGATTGTGCTGATGCTTCTGCCAGCATTACTCGACTGTTTCAGTAAATAGTGCCTGTTGGAAGATGTTGCCCCCCATTAGAAATCTGTTTAGTCCAATCAAATTGCCTGTCCTCATTTCATCAGACTAAAATATAAATTTTGACCCAGATGATAAATAGAACAGGCAATTCATCATTAGGCATGAATAATGCAACATTTAAATATATCAAGGATGACTTATATATATGTGTGTGTGTGTGTTCCAGGTGTAGTGAAATTTTAATTACATAAGCAAGAAAGTAATGATTAGTCTTGTCTCTGTTGTATAGGTTCCCACACCAGAGATCCGTGCTCATAGTTTGTACTTTGACCTGTCGGCGTACGGGATCGACACCGGTAAGGATCGGCGCTCCTCCTGCCAGCCCAAGCCCGGGTTCCACCTGAAGATATACGGGACCTTCCGGAACCGCTGCATGGCTCTGGCCTGCACCTCAGAAGCGGACTCCAAAATGATGCATTTCCTGCGCCACACGGCCAACTCTTCAGTAAGACGACACCATCCCAGCATGCATCTGTTGGACTCGAAAACTTCATCTTTCTTTAGGTTCAGGGTATCCTACGCATTCTCAAAGGTTCATCTAAAGTTGAAAAGGCCGTTCTGCTCGGCCTTCCCGGACTGAAGTCATGTCAGTTGGTGTTTCAGTGTTGAAACAACATTAAAACAATGTTTAATGTAAAATAGTAGGAGTGTGACCGCGATGTTAAAATGTGACAAGATAGTTGTCTCGCGATATCGCCATGACGGAGTGTGAGAGTGAAATTAACATAGAATATGCACCTGCAGACTATTTTTACAGTCATGAATTTTGTCATTGAGGAATTCGTAAAAAATACTGTGCAAAAATATTGTCTCGTTCTCGAGAAGCCAATATTGTGTCTCGTCTCATGAACTAAGTGTCTCGTCACACCCTACTAAAAAGTTGTAAACAGAGCCTAAAATGAACACTCGCCGAGCGTCACCTGCGAGTAAAAATCAGTAAGTATATGAAACGGTGTAAATTACCATTTGGCTGGTGCATCTTCTGTAATTCTAGCTATGCACTGATGTAAGAACATGAACAAACGTGAATGGACAGTTGACGGGTCAGTGTTGCATCGTCACAAAAGTTTATGCCTTGCCAAATGAAATATTGTAAAGCAAAATGATGTGAAAGGGAACTCAATTAGCGTTAAATCTGTGTCTCTGAGAGTGTGCTAATAGTGAATTGAGCACTCTTTCACATCTTCGTGCGCTTGAACAGATCTATTCCAACAAAATATCAAAATGCCCGTCTTGGCAAGTATCCTTAAAACCCCATCAGTTATATCTCAAGTGAACGTAAACAGTTGAGCAATAAAATCAGTATCAGTATATTGGATCCTAATTTTCCTGCTGCTGTCTGTGTCATTAATGTTAATCACACATATTAATTTATATACATTTTCTTAAATCCCCTGCCATAGGCAGGTGTGGCAAAAAGTTAGTTTTTATGCATTAATAACCCATAAAAACCCAGGTATTTGCATACTTCCATTTTCCTCATAACTTTAAGAAAACAAACAAAACAAAACACCTGTATCCTTATGCTTCAAATGAGTATTTACAGTTAAAACTGCATTTGACACAAAAGATCTAGAAACAGACTATAACATGTAACAGTTTGTAAAAGTTATTTTATGAAATGAAGATTTTGTATGAATTGATATTTTTTAGGAAAAGTAGTAAGCATTAAGCTGTTCACCCAATTCAAAACGTATAATTGATATTCGCACAACTTCATAGGCATAGCCACCAATTCACCAAAACACAAAACGGCTACAAATTGACAGGACAGCATGTTGGAAAATTTGCAGAATGTTGAATTATTTTCCACAAAATGAAAGTGTTTATTTGACATCTCCGATTATTTGATGTTGATTAGTCAGTGGTGGAAATACTGCATTCCACTATTGGTGTACAATAACCACTGAACCCTCATAAAAACACACACAATCAAACAAATACAGCTAGTTATGAATAACCCACAGGGGTTAACCAGCAAACCTTGAGCCGTCAGTGCCAGACTGTAGTTGCAGAACTCTGGCTCTGCTTTCGACTTGGACAGTTTCATTAATGAATACAAAGCAGAAACACAGACAAGAAAAGAACTGAACTAGCGGTTGAATAAGAAAACAGATGAAGACGTATCAGGGCACAGCCGTCAGAGGATATGTAATTCACTGAGACAAATGCTGTTACCTGGTTACAGCCACAGTGTGCGTGTGTGTGTGTGTGTGGGTGGGTGGGTTTGTTTATGTGATTTATGAGGACACAAATTTGTATAATGTGCATTACACTGGTATTACAACTTATGGGTGGTTTATGAGGACACTTCAAAATTCCTCATAAATCAAATAGCTTAAAAAACATAAAAAACAATGTTTTATAAAAAAATTAAAAATGCAGCATGTCTCCTGTGATGGGTAGGTTTAGGGATAGGGGCAGTGTGTGTGTGTGTGTGTGTGTGTGTAAGGGGACAGAATATATAGTTTGTACAGTATAAAAACCATTACGCCTATGGAGAGTCCTCATAATGCTGTCGCACCAACATGTGTATGTGTGTGTGTGTGTGTGTGTGTGTGTGTGTGTGTGGAGGGAGACTGAACGAATCACCTGACATCTGTAATGACTCTCCTCTGTGTTCACTCAGATCATGAAGAACATCTTCCACTAGTGTGTGTGTATGTGTGTGTGTGTGTGTAATGACTCTCCTCTGTGTTCACTCAGATCATGAAGAACATCTTCCACCAGTGTGTGTGTGTGTGTGTGTGTGTGTGTGTAATGACTCTCCTCTGTGTTCACTCAGATCATGAAGAACATCTTCCACCAGTGTGTGTGTGTGTGTGTGTGTGTGTGTGTGTAATGACTCTCCTCTGTGTTCACTCAGATCATGAAGAACATCTTCCACCAGTGTGTGTGTGTGTGTGTGTGTGTGTGTGTGAGTGAGTGTGTGTGTGTGTGTAATGACTCTCCTCTGTGTTCACTCAGATCATGAAGAACATCTTCCACCAGTGTGTGTGTGTGTGTGTGTGTGTGTGTGTAATGACTCTCCTCTGTGTTCACTCAGATCATGAAGAACATCTTCCACCAGTGTGTGTGTGTGTGTGTGTGTGTGTGTAATGACTCTCCTGTGTGTTCACTCAGATCATGAAGAACATCTTCCATCAGTGTGTGTGTGTGTGTGTGTGTGTGTGTAATGACTCTCCTCTGTGTTCACTCAGATCATGAAGAACATCTTCCACCAGTGTGTGTGTGTGTGTGTGTGTGTGTGTAATGACTCCTCGGTGTTCACTCAGATCATGAAGAACATCTTCCACCAGTGTGTGTGTGTGTGTGTGTGTGTGTGTGTGTGTGTGTGTGTGTAATGACTCCTCTGTGTTCACTCAGATCATGAAGAACATCTTCCACCAGTCGTTTAACGCGTATAAGACGGACATCGAGCCTCGTCTGAGTGAGCTCACGCTGCGTCACATGCAGTGCAGTCGCAGGCTGTTCGAGATCATGCTGTCGCACAGGCGCGTCAGCGCCGCGTACATCGAAGGAGACAACGTGGCCGTGACTGTGGAGGGAGAAGCGGCGCGAGTGCTGAACTTCGACACCGGTGAGAATAGCAGCGTTTCAACATCCTGAACGCAAAGACAGTTTATAACTTACTTTATTTACTAATTATATTTCATTTAAATTATAAAAATAGTAAATGGAACCTGCATTTTGTAATGCAAAAAATATAATAAGAAAAAATAAGAATAAGCGTTTTAAAATTATAATTAAAAAAAATATTATTTAAATTATTTTTTATAATGGAGGCACATCTAATGAATGACGAGACTAGACCAGTCTGGTTTTTTATCAGTTTATTTTAGTTTATATATTTTTATTTAGTTAAAAATAATAATCCATTTAGCAAAGTTTCATTTACAATCGGGCTGGAACGACGTGTCAATGTAACTGATTTCGCAGAGTTTATGTTCATGCAGAGCAGATGCTAATGGCTAATATGGCAACGCCGCTTACTACAGTCGCATTCATTTATTTAATTATAAATTGTTTTTTTGGCAGAAAGCACAGGAATATTGACTATAATGTGATTTTAATATTTGCAATCCAACATTATATTAGATTTTTGCACTGATCTTCAACTCCATAACATTTTTAATGTAACAGAGTTGACACAAACCTTTTTTTGACAGAAATATGACATGGGTTATTAATATATTTATTTATATTTAAAGGTGGGGTATGTGATTCTCTTTTTTGTCCATTTTTTTCAAAATCACTTGAAAACCTCTTCATAATCCACTTACAGCCACTGAGTTAGAAGCACTGAAATGAAAATTAAGCAATTTAATCATCTGTGGAACGGGCAGGACCCGAAAAACTCGAGCCAATCATTTTCAAGACCACCTAGAATCATTGGACAGTGAGTCCGTCAATCAAACGGTCGTACCACACCCCCCCTCCCCCTCGAGCGAATCAGGGCCAGCGTTGGAGGACAGAAGGGAGGACCATTTGAGTTTTCAAAATTTCTAAATCTGCCGGCCGTTTTGCAAATCACATACCCCACCTTTAAGTGACAATATGTGATTTATACAAGGCAACCACCAAAACTGAGTGATAATGTTACAGGGTTGAAATGATTTTGCGTTGAGTTGATGTATTGAAAAAATAAAATAAAAAGTAATAAAATAATCTAAAAATAATAAATTGAATGAGAAAGACCTGTATACATTTTTCTGTAGCTCTGTATGTCTGCTAACAGCATTTTCAATGAAGCCAAAATGTTATTGTAATTGTAATATTCCCTTTCAGATGATATCTGATTGTATATTTCTACAGTATTTGTCTGTAATCTGTGAGTAAGTGTCTGCTGCCCCCCTGTAAGGCTGCGGTGTGAACCTGGGCCTGCGGGGCCTGGAGTCGCTGGGGGTGTTCGTCTACAGGACCGCCACGGCTCTGGACCGGAACGACGTGTTCGAGGCGCTCTCGGCCAAGATCCAGCACTCCAGACACGTGGCCGAGAGCTTCGGGAAGAGCGGACTGGCCTCGGCCGTGTTTGAATGACCCTGAGTGTGTTTTGAGGGAAGTTATAAACACAATGCTTACATATAATGATCAATGTTGTGATCGTTTGGGAATGATGAATATTCACTGCATATTGGAGTGACCAAAGTTTATGTATTATTTTGTGCAATTTTTTTTTTTTTTATGCTGCAAGATGGAAGCTTATTATAAAAAAAAGGTAATTGTGACTTGTTATCCCACAATTCTGACATAATATAATATAAAAGAAATAATATAAAATATATAAACGTGCAATTAGATAAACATGATTATTTTTTATAAACGAGCTTATATCACAATTCTGTTAGATAAAAAGTCCCAATTAACTTTTTTATGTATTTTATTCCGTGGAATGTCTTTATGTTGCGTGTGCAACCCGACTCCCTGAAGCTCTGCTGTGTCTCGGTGTTGACACTACTTTGGGGACCGTCCTGGGAGTGACCGGTGTCTGAGCCTGAACATTGTAAAGTTAGTCTCCAGAGATCCATTATGGACAGCACTGTGCCAAAGTGAGCAACAGATAAGTGGGATGCCATTTTCAAGGCAATCTACCTCTACTGTCTTTACTGACTTTGCCTTACTGAAGAAAGCTGACCGCACTTCTCTACCTGTGGCCCTGTTTACACTAGTGCATTTTTGCTTTAACATCTTTAGCATCTTAAAATGAAACCGATCCTTGTCCATACTGAAATTTCCACTGCGATTTAGAAAAGATCTCTGTCCACACTTCACAACAAAAATGCATGTCACATGACCATTCATGCACAATGTCTCAAGTTTCAAGGGTCGAAAGCCCCGGAGTACAGTGGACACCAGATGTAACCGTAGCAAAAGTATTTAAAAAAACAACAACAACAACACACTAGTGTAAACAGGGCCTGAAACTCCCTCAATATAGGTGCCGAAGTGTCCAGAGGGCGAGATCGGGGCATCAAGGAGAAAAGTTTTCTCCTCTTTTTTGATACCTGACCGATTAAGACACAGGTGCCTCTCTGTGACCACCTTCGCTGTCATCGAATGACCGATGGCAGTGACGTCTGCTTGCTGGCCCGGAGATGTTCAGCAACTGCGTCAGGTGACAACCTCTGCCCCTGGTCCAAGTCCCTAAGCAGGTTGGCTTGGTTTGCCTGCAACACCGTCATGACCCGCTGCCACATACATCTTACCTACGACCTGCGAGGTGGTAAGACCGGAGCCCTCAGTGAGGATACCTCAGTCTGTGAGAGATAGATTTTAGGCATCTCTTCCTCACAGGGCATCTTCATGTAACAGATGTAGGCCAGTGAGTGCTGTAAACCTCACTCCCCTAATCTCAAGGGGCACTTTAGCCTCCTTGTAAGAGCGCCCCCATCCCATGCGGACAGGCCCGGGTTCAAGCCCCGCTTAGAGCGGGCGGAGGGGCAATAGTGGTGCCGTGACCCGGATGAGGTTTGGGGGGGGAGTGTAACAGCCAGTGAGAGCTGTGTGTGTAAACCTCACTTCCCTGATCTCAAGAGCCGCTTTAGCGACTGACGCTAGAGTTTGGGGTCTTTAGCCTCCTTGTAAGAGTGCACGCATGCCATGCGGACGGGCCCGGGTTCAAGTCAAGCGGGTGGTTTCACATTCACATACCCCTGCTCACATAATGTCTCCACATCTGTATGATTTGAATGTTTAAAAGGGAAAATGGGGGTCCACCTTCAGTGTGAAGGAACGGAAGGCTCTCGGGGTGATCATGGCCGTGACGACTTCCCACTTCACACAAGCCCAAGTCAAATTCAACCTGAATGTGGCGAGAGGCATTACATCAGACAGAGGTCAGTATTTTCACCATCATGCGCCAGCAACATACTCTCTGCTAGTTTGTTAGGAAGAAAGTGTGGATTTCCAATTCACACCCCCCTCCCGGCCTCCTCCGCCATCTCAACCTGCGCCCTCACGAGCGGACCCGCCCGAGCCGCGGGTGCAGACGCGAGTGGAGCTTCCCTTGAGGAAAGGGACAGGCGCGAGTGGAGCTTTTTCACTGAAAATTTTTCACAGTGAGCGCAGTCAGCTCCCTCAAGAACTGAACGCACATGCTCCACTGCAAGGCAGATAAAGACAACAGAGCTTGTGCGGCTCCTCTGGTGTCATAACGCGAGGAGACGGAGGAACACACTTCCTGAAGACAACCAAGCTGATACTGTGTAACCTATGGTCCGTTCTTAGTACGTGGATTACAAAATGACAGTGACAAGACAGATCATAAAATAATAAAAATAGAATAAGTAAATAGGAAATAACAATATACAAAAAATATTAAAAAATGTGCACTGGCATGTGACAAGGTTCACTCCGAGGCCGTTCCCCATCGCGCCAACACCAATACGCAGCGTCAGAGGGAAACAAGCTCCCATAATGTAATGTGGTGGTAACATTGGTGTGTGCTTAGTGAATGGATCAAACACCTTGACAAAACTAATAGAAGAACTGGAGACCAATCCAACCTAGAATGACCAGACTACAAAAGAAAACTTTTCTAAAGACAGTGATTTGGTCACTTCTAAAAGTATAAAAGCCACTGTGTTGGATAACAAACTCATATTCAGAGCAGCGCTGGCCTTAATCTTGGCTACGGCTCACCAACACTGAGCAGAGGATCCAGTGTGAGGAAGAGTTTCTCAGAGTCAGTGCCTGTGAGCTTGGACACGTCTGTTCATGAAGCTCGCTGACGTCAGTCACTCTTCTATAGGATGAACGTTACTGATAGCATTTGCTGCACTATGAAACAGATACAAGCAAAAATAAGTAGGTACTAGCAGTAGATTTTAATCGTGGTATTTTCGGCACGCTTCTGTGAATCAGTGAACGCAGTGCCACAAACAGACACTGGAACGACATAAAACTCTCTGATCAACAACCAAACAGAAGGAACGACTCGTCAGGTCAGTGGAGACAAGTGCCTGCCAGAAACTACAAGCACCACGTTACATTGACTTGTAGAAGATTACATGCAAACATGATGTCTATTTATTTTGTAATATTTGTTAATAAAATAAAGTGTTTGCCTTATGATTCTGTGCATTCTCTTTTATTCAAGTATAGATTTAAAGTGTTTTTTTTTTTACTAGTGAAACAGAATAGTAAATAAAACATTGTAATATGATTATATTTTTAATAAAGTAATTGTAGTTTTTTATTTTAAAATCTAAAATGCCCAGGCTCAATGTATGCACAAGTGATGATGTGATGACCTCTAGTGGACACAATGGAGAAATGCCTAATGTGAAGATGATCAACTCGGATTTGTGAGGGACTGCAGGAGGTTCGGGACTTGATGAATGAAATAGAAAATGTACAATTAAAATAAACAGTTTTATAATGAAATCGAATAAACAGGCTTGTTTTAATTTTTTGTTTTTTTTTGTTTACCTGTCACGTGACGATTTACTAATATTGAGAACTGTAAACATGAATGTGAGGCTTTATTTTAGCATAGTATTTTTTTATGATTTTTAATTATATTTTGAGTTTTCATTTTAATTTTAAGTAATTTTATGTGCTTTTGTCATTTTTAGTATTTCCATTTAGTTTTCATTTGATAAACGTAGCTTATTTCAGGTAGTTGACAAGGCAACATATTTAATTTTCATTTAAAGCTAGACTGTAGGATTTTCTCCCATCTAGCGGTGAAATAGTATATGACTACCATCTGAATATTACTGTCCCTCCTGTCCCGAGGGCGTTTAACTCCTACGGTGGCGTTGCATATTATTCCCACATTAACATTATTCCCAGATTAAGATTATTCCCAGATTAACATTATTCCCAGATTAACATTATTCCCAGATTAACATTATTCCCAGATTAACATTATTCCCAGATTAACATTATTCCCAGATTAACATTATTCCACGATTAACATTATTCCCAGATTAACATTATTCCCAGATTAACATTATTCCACGATTAACATTATTCCCAGATTAACATTATTCCCAGATTAACATTATTCCCAGATTAACATTATTCCCAGATTAACATTATTCCACGATTAACATTATTCCCAGATTAACATTATTCCCAGATTAACATTATTCCCAGATTAACACGGCTTCCAGTTCGACTCCGTCCATGAGTGTTCCTTCAAGTGATGAGGTTACTTTAGAAAATTATTACAAATGACATTTAGTTATTTAGTCAGTTAACATGTGGGTTATGACCTCTATGTAAAATAAATAATAGTTTTATGCTTTCATTATTTTGGTAGGCCTACCATCTCATTCATTGCTAACATCATCAGGTTCCCAAACGAATGCAAGCTAATGTTAGTAAAGTATCAGTGCTATTGTTATTCTGTATATTGTACGAGATTAATAGTGTAAGGCCATGGGTGTCGGAAGCAAAAAAAAAAGTGTGTGGGTCCTCCCCCAGAATAATGGTACTAGAGTAAATGCCATTTCATGTATTCTGGTGCCTTTTAATTAAACAAGTAAACTAAACTCGGCTTCACGTTGGCCTGTTCTTTGCCTCCATGTCGTGCATTAAATGCACAGCTCTCCGTGGATTATCCTGGTGATGCCATGGTCATTTTGTTATTGATGTTTGACACACAATATCTGACTGGAAGGGTACAACGGGCGGTTATTTTTGTGAGGTGCGGCTCGTTGAGAAATATAATGTAGCGATTTCAGCGTAAATGGAGTTTAATTCATTAGGCCATTCCTCTAGTGGAATGGATTTGACTGACGGCGCTCTGAAAAGCGAACAGACGTATGTATTCTGAATGGCAGATTCTACGCTTACGAGAATACTTGATTAGTTGGTGGAAGTAATTGCACACGAATGAGCACATACAATTTTGAAAGAACAAAGTGTTATTTGCTAAGAATCAACTTAAAAAAAATTACACAGTTTAGCTTTAAAGTTTTGCATGCAGTAGCCTACTGATATCTTCAATTTTAGCTTTGGCTTTAGTCACCAGTAGAAACTGATTGAAATATTAAAATATTAAAACCTCAGGGTGTGTGGACTGTAGTAAATCTATTATATTATTGCATATACACTACTGGTCAAAAGAGTGGTATGGTTTGACATTTTTCAATGATACTGAAAGAAGTCTCTTCTGCTCATTCTAAATTAAACAAATTATTGAAGAATATCCGTCCTTCGTAACTTTACAGCTCGATTACAGTCCTTTTCCCGATAATAATCAGAAACACTGCATCTGATGTGTGTCTTTCATAACTTGCTCAATCTGCGATTAAGGAAGTGTTTAAAGGCAGAAGCTGGATCGCTCAGGTCGAAGCCGAGCTCGAACTCAGGCTGGCTCCCGAGGGCCAGAGCCGCCACGGTGACGGCCAGAGCCGCGGTCAGGCCCCAGATCTGATGGATGTGTCCGGTGCACGGGTCCGTGTACATGAAGCTGTGGGTCGGGCCGAAGGCGCTGGGCACCGGATAGCAGGAGTGATCCGCCTCTTTAGTGAAGAACTCCAGCGGGAGAGTGAAGACCTCGCTGACCTCGTCTGCGTTGGGACGGGGTCTGAAGGAGCTCTCGATGAACGCCACGACCGGAGTGATCAGGAGACCGGCCTGTGCAAAGGGCTCGAGCCATTACTGTCCGCCACAGGTTAAAATAATGCTGATCGTATTAAACGTACAGAAGTGAGAGCGCACCTGGTTTAGGATGGGGAAGAGCTTGCAGACGACCTGCACTGTGTGTGGAGGAAGGCCAATCTCCTCCTCCGCTTCTCTCAGAGCCGTGTGTGTTTCATCCGCGTCGCCGGACTCAGACTTCCCTCCGGGGAAACACACTTCTCCGGCGTGATGCTTGAGCTGAGAGAGCCGAGGGGACGAGTCGTCAAGAGCACTGCCTCGTGTGCCAGAGAAGTGCACTTAAAGAGATACTACACCCACAACTGAAAACTGTCATCATTCACTAACCCTCAAGTTGTTCCAAGCCGGAAACCGGTATGAGTTTCTTTCTTCTGCTGAACATAAAAGAAGATATTTTGAAGAATGTCAGTAATCAATCAGTTGATGGACCCCATTGACTTCAATGGTACTTTTTCCATACTATGGAAGTCAATGGGGTCCATCAACTGTTTGGTTACAAACATTCTTCAAAATATCTTCTTTTGTATTCCGCAGAAGAAGAAGAAATTCATACAGGTTTGGAACAACATGAGTAAATGATGACAGCATTTTTTTTATTTTTGGGTGAACTATCCCTTTTAAGAGGACCTAATAATACACTATAAAAGATTATACTTAATAGTTATAGGAATAGTTCACTTAAAATGAGTAAATGATGACAGAATTGTAATTTTTAAGTGAACTATTAAGTGCAAACTGAATGTAATTAATTTCTTTTCAGACACTTAATTGCAATGGTAATATTAATAATTTAAATTTACATTAAATGTAATTAACTGAACTTTAGAGTGCGATCTACAAGCAACTTCAAAATCACTTCTACTGTCTTTGAAATATGTTTAAAATGTACTTCTGAATGTACTGACAAGCTATTATGATCAACTAAAGTATACTTTAAGTTTCAATGTTATTTCTATTGAAACTTGCATGTCAAGTATTCAAATATATTATAATTACACATTTGTAATGATGAAGCGTACATTTAAAATATATTAACATTAAAAGTAATATCAAGGACAAATTATAATAAATTGCTAATGCATACTTGTTAGTCAAGACACTGAAAAACTTATTTAAAACATTTAATTAAAACAATGATTTAAAATGTACTTAACTCGTACATTAAATATGACAATATTAAAAAATGCAGTTTTAAAAGTTATTATATTATCTGCAAGTAGGCTACAGTTAAAAAAAAAGATATACCTTAAAGATTTGAAGTGGGCCTACACACAAGGCAAGCACACATCAATAGCCTACAAATAAGCGCACTTATTTTCATCAGAGTATTAAAGACATTCATTAATGAGGTGTGAATACATGTTGTCATAAGATACACATGTGCCTGTATCTCTGTGAGATCACGAAGATCTTCTTACGTTGACGGAGCGCACGGTCATGAGCGCGTGCACCTCTCCGTGTCTCAGCAACAGCGGGATCAGCACCGACGCTTTGGGAAGAGCGGCCGGTAACCGGGAAAACGCGTCGCCACCGGCGTGTTTCTTTAACGCCGCGATCGTTTTCTCCTTGAGATCCATCGCGGATTATAATCACCCGTCAGGAGACTTTCACTGTACGCTTCCGCTTATCTCAGCGTTTCCCATAATGCTCCTCTGGGCTCTCGGCTCAGCTCTGGTTCACAGTGTGAAACCGTTGCCAGATAACAGACAGAAATAGAGCAGAGAGTAAAACTATAGACTGTAGAGTCAAACATTTACTTTGTCTTTGACACTAAGGGCGGGGCTCAAAGTGGTCAGAGAAGTTTGCGTCATTTAAAGTGACAGTGTGGAGGATTATTGATGTTACAGAAGAATCCCCAAAAGTTCATTCACTCACCCTAGTGTTTATCCGTGGCTTTTTCCCGCGTGGAATATAAACACTAAAATGAATGAATAAATGCAATTATGAGTTGATAATCAACTATAATTGTGTATTAATGTGCCAATAATTCGATTTTTTATGAGAATGAGATTTTTTTTTGTCAATAGACAGCATTGAATCATACATGGATGAAAACAATGGGATGCACTCTATAAAGATCCTAGATAATTTATAATCTTCAGAACATTCAAAACTGAGGTTTTGTCTACATTAGGTACATAACTGACCGAACATAACTTGTAAAAGTTTGTACCGTGTAATTGGTGTATAGATTATATCTTTTCCTCATGTTTTTTTTCTCTATCTTTTTTTAACATTCATTTTAGTTTCCAGCTCATTGGTCTTTTCTCATTTGTATTCTGATGACATTGAACATATTGTTAATACATTTTATATATTGTAGACAAAGTTGTATGTCATAAAATTTTTATCTCTATATTTTGTACAACAACAAAAAAATAAAAAATAAATAAAGTACACTTTTGAGCTGTAAGCGCGTCCCAGCCGGGTTCGTCACTTGTTGGGTTCCCTGGAAACATTTCCATTGTGGTCTGTTTTTTTCAGCGCGTTTCTGTATTTGGTTGTGTTGTGAGTATTTGGAGCACACGCGTGTCGTGAAACTGATGAAGATGTTTTCTCAATTTGTGGGTGTTTTTTTCTATTTGCTTGTGTTTTTTTCTATATGCATTTGTTTTCTTTAGTTGCGGCGCGTTAAGCTCTCTTGGCCACCGTACTCGAAAGTGGTAATACCGTTGCAGTCTATGGAGCGACAGAAAGTTCTCGGATTTCATAAAAAATACCTTAACTTGTGTTCCGAAGATAAACGATGGTCTCACGGGTTTGGAACGACCTGAGGGTGAGTAATTAATGACAGAACATTCATTTTTAGGTGAACTAACCCTTTAAGATCCTGTCTCTTAAGACAGTGTTCCTGACCGCACTCACGTCATTCAAGAGCGTGGGGGACCTGCAGGCATTTTCGGTCAGTAAACTGTGCCTTGAGTTCGGGCCGGCCCCGTCGCACGTGATCCTGAGATCCCGACCTGGATATTTGCCCAAAGTTCCCACCACTCCCTTTAGGGACCAGGTGGGGAACTTGCAAGCGCTTCCCGGCTTGTTTTAAAGTGCTATGTAAATAAATTTGACCTTGACCTTGACCTAGGAGGCAGACCCAGTCCTTGCGTTGCTGTGTACCGTTCGTGCCATGCGTGTATTTGTGGCTTCAGAAGCACAGAACAACACTTTGTCTGCTTTGGAGGTCAGCAGAAGGGAAAGGCTGTCTCCAAACAGAGGTTGGTCCACTGGATAGGGGATGCCATCGCCTTGGTGAACCAGTGCCAATGTGAGCCGGGCCCCTCGGGGTGAGGGGCTGCGGGCGAGACCTTACAACTTTGTGAGATTTTACAAACTGCGCCTTAAGCCGGTTTCTTCCCGTGTGTTGGGTACACACAGATAATGTGCAGGAAGGCTGGCTCGGTGTCTAGTGAGGTCCCCACATTTGGCAAAACCCTCCAGCATCCTTCTGCCGTCAGATGGGGCCAGGCCCAGTACTCATGTGCCCTTGTACTGGGCTGCCCATATGCTGTGATTCCTCCTTGCTAATCCCATATATGTAGTTTCCACTGTATGGTTTTTCCCTGGACAGTTTTGTGCTCTGCCCTGTCTCTGCATCAGTAGCAGTGCCATCCCTGGCTAGGTAGGACCTACTACAGTGATTTTCCATATGCAGCACTCTGCCATGGGTCAGTCCATATGTCAAGTCAAGTCAACTCACCTTTATTTATATAGCGCTTTTTACAATGCAGATTGTATCAAAGCAGCTTCACAGTGATAACATGAAAATAATACAACAAAGTTTGTTTCTAGAAGAAAATTGCATTATCATCCACCTTAAGTAAGGCAGATCAATAATATAAAGGATGTGTATCACACCATCACATTACCTCCCTATCGGTAGGGATGGGCAAATGAAGCTTCATGAAGCACTGAGGCTTTCCTCTGATTGTTCCGGGAATAGATTCAAAGCTTCGAGAGTGTCAAAAATAGCGCCATCTGGTGCTAAGCAAAAAATAAAGCAGACAAAACCCAGTGAAAGAAGCTTCGTCGGATGAAGCATCCACCTCGCATTCCCTAGTTTCATGTTACGTGCACAAAAGAAAACCTAACTGTGTGTGTGTGTTGAATTTCTCTCTGTGATAAATTCATTTAACCATTAAACTGTGGCATTTAATGCCAGTATGAATATCAATATGATGTAATAAAAGAATAATGGACACATATGTGAATTGCAAATGGCAAATATTTTATTTTCCTAAAATAATTTGTATTCGTCATATTGTATGACTGGGTATATCAAAATGTCTGAATGAAAACTTACTCGTAAAGTAAAATCTGGAGGTTGGAACAATCCGACAAGCAAAATTAATCGTGCATGTGATTGGACAGAAAGCGAGGCTTTGTTTGTCATTGGTCACGTGATTTCTACGTGAACAGCACAAGCCTTGAATCGTGGCTTCATCTGGCACGTCCATTTATGCTCGACACAAGGTCTGACGCCTCAGTTCAAATGTTACATCACTACCCATCGGCAGGGTGTGGCCTCTGTAGCGTCCCTCTCCACTGGACAAGGCACGCTTCCCCAGCATGAAAAATATGGCAAGCAGTCTTCCCCATGAAATATCACAATAAGAGGAACAGCAGCTACGACTATGCCCTGTCCCTTTCATCCCGTTGGTATGGAGGACTAATTTTCCTTGGGTTTACGTGGGACGTATGACTGTGTGAGGGAAGTTGCTAAAAGGGAATGCTACAGCTTGCCAGCATCTGCGCTTACAACACTCGTAACACAGTTAGTGGCTGTGGTGCTTTCCATAGGGACCCAAATACGTCAGTATCAAGGTAACATTAAATGTGAATGACTGAAAGGGAATGTCTCAGTTACTGATGTAACCCTCGTTTCCTGAAGGAGGGAACGGAGACGTTACGTCCCTCCTGCCACAACCACTCAGTCCACCACTGAATGGCCTTGATCCCCATCTAGGCTCCACAGCAAAACATGAATGAGTGAGTGCGAGCCGGTCTTATATACCCGTATGTCTGGGTAGGAGAGGCTCGGCATGCAAATCTCACTGGCCAATTTCCGTTGGCTCATTTAATTAACGCTTAAAGGTGATTGGGCTCCAAGAAGAGACCCACCCACCCTATACGTCAGTATCGACATGACGTCTCCGTTTCCTGAAGCCCAATTTATACTTCTGCGTCGAACTCACGTGTCGAATGTGCTCCCTCTGCATGTGTAATTGCGCGTAAACGCGGACAACGATGCAGAAGTATAAATGAAAACCAACGCGTAGTCTATGGCGTAGAGGCACCGGCATAGGTCCGACGCATAAGTATAAATCAGCCTTGAGGTTACATCAGTAGCCGAGACATTCCAATTCAGTCAGTCACATTCAACGTTACCTTGATACCAGAGGTGTAGTGGTAAAAAAAGAGGTGGGTAAACTATGTCCTGTTTCTAGATCAGGATGCTCTCTGCACACGCAAGGTCTCTCGCTCGCTCTCGCTCTCCCTCTCTGCCGTGCGCGCGCTACGCGGTTCGGAGCAGTCTATGTCTCGCATGCTCGCTCTAGATTCCGGGAGAACTAATTTGCGGTATAACTAGTCGATCACGAGTGGCTCAACAGGGAGATCTATAGATAAACTCATCTTTAAGGCATGTGACAGACCGGGTTGACACTTCAGCGTGAGAAATCGGGTGTGTGAGCGTGTGAAACCAATCAAATGCATGTGTCTCACAGCCAATGCGTGAGAGTTGGCAGCTCTGGAATCTGCTGCTTCCTGCTAGCTATGAAAGACTTCGTCTTAGGTTTATCAACCTATGAAACTAATAATAAAACTAAAACGACATAAACTTAATGTAAAATGGCTTAGGAACTATAGGCTATTTAGAGGTGGATTTTTTTATAGGCTATTTAGACGCTATTTCGGAATTTTGGAAGGTGCGTAAAAGGCGTTTACGTGCTTTAGCCTCCACTACATCCCTGCTTGATACTGACCTATTAGGGTCCCTATGGAAAGCACCACAGCGACTAAACTGTGTAAGTGTTGGAGGCACAGATGCTGGTAAGCGGTGGCATTCCCTTGGCCCGGGCCCTCCCAGATTGACAGCTTGCCCACCTAACGTTTTTTTTCTAACGTTAAACATTCTTCAGTAATTATTGTAAATGTGATTTATTTTTTCATGCATTAAAACTCTATCCTAATATTAATAAGAACATACTAATTTGTCTCTTCAGTCATGTCACACGCCAGCGCCCAGTAGTAATGTTCTTCTTTATGCAAATATCCGGATTTAGCAGTGCCCTTTTTGTGATATTACAAAAATGGCTAAACCGCTATCTATGATGCATTTAATAAAGAAAAAAAAATCTTGACAAAGATGACAGGACGCCGTAACACTTTTGTCATTTGAAAAGAGAACTAAGAGATAGGCTAATTAGTTTATGAGGATATCAACATCTTCAATTCAAAACCCAGGTGACTCTGACCTGTTTAGAACAAACATTAGCCGTACAAAGTAAGCTATGGGTTTTTAGTCTGGCCCACCGTGGCATGGTTATGCAATATTTTTTGCATTTTGCATGTGATATTTGTAAGCAAGGGGTTTTCTGAAATGTATACATATAAGCTACGTGTATGGCAGGGTGCCGATACAGAACTCAGACATTGTAAATTCTCTTTGTGATATACACTGAAAGATTATGTGTATTTTCAGTTAACTTTAGTCAGATGGATTTACATTGTTACTGTGCCTCAGATGTAATCAACTCTATCTGTGTCTGCAAAGGTGTGTGCCAAATGGCCCATACAGATGAATGGCCCATTCAGATGTATAGCCCTTAGAAACTGATTGGTGTGAATGAATGAAAAGAATCAGCATTGCTCAGAGTGGATTAGCAAGTTAGATCGATCTCCTGTGGGAGGTCCAAACAGGTTTCTATTGTTTGTAGCCCATAGGCTATGTCTTCATGTATAAAGTTAAGTCTCGCAAACAGAACTTTGGGTTAAGATTGTTGAAGGGCGACATGCTAGTTGAAGGACTGCTACACTACAACCTTCAATAAATTCTTCTCCCCTCAAGAACTCTGGTCAAGTTTACTTATTTTATGTATTGAAGAAATCTAATACATTGGTGAGCCACCCAAACCACTGCTCGGCCAAATACAGCAAAATCTAACAACACTCACCTAAAGGATTATTAGGAACACCTGTTCAATTTCTCATTAATGCAATTATCTAATCAACCAATCACATGGCAGTTGCTTCAATGCATTTAGGGGTGTGGTCCTGGTCAAGACAATCTCCTGAACTCCAAACTGAACGTCAGAATGGGAAAGAAATGTGATTTAAGCAATTTTGAGCGTGGCATGGTTGTTGGTGCCAGACGGGCCGGTCTGAGTATTTCACAATCTGCTCAGTTACTGGGATTTTCACGCACAACTATTTCTAGGGTTTACAAAGAATGATGTGAAAAGGGAAAAACATCCAGTATGCGGCAGTCCTGTGGGCGAAAATGCCTTGTTGATGCTAGAGGTCAGAGGAGAATGGGCCGACTGATTCAAGCTGATAGAAGAGCAACTTTGACTGAAATAACCACGCGTTACAACCGAGGTATGCAGCAAAGCATTTGTGAAGCCACAACATGCACAACCTTGAGGCGGATGGGCTACAACAGCAGAAGACCTCACCAGGTACCACTCATCTCCACTACAAATAGGAAAAAGAGGCTACAATTTGCAAGAGCTCACCAAAATTGGACAGTTGAAGACTTGAAAAATGTTGCCTGGTCTGATGAGTCTCGATTTCTGTTGAGACATTCAGATGGTAAAGTCAGAATTTGGCGAAAAACAGAATGAGAACATGGATCCATCATGCCTTGTTACCACTGTGCAGGCTGGTGGTGGTGGTGTAATGGTGTGGGGGATGTTTTCTTGGCACACTTTAGGCCCCTTATGCTACGTTCACACCGGACGCGAATAGCGCGTCAGGCGCGAGTGATTTCAATGTTAAGTCAATGCAAAGACGCGTTACGCGCGTAAAAAAATTCCTGCGGCGCGAATGAGGCGTAGAGCGCGGCGTGGTAGACGCGAATACGCCTCATTCGCGCATCAAGTTCGCGCGAATGGCGCGAATTGAGCGTCTGCCGCGTTATGCGCGTTACGCGCGAATGGTGCATTTTGTGCATTCACGCGTTTGACGCGAATTCGCGTCTGCCGCCCGAGTTGAAAAATCTGAACTTCTGCGTCAATTCGCGCCGCGTTAACCAATCAGGACCCTAGCTGCTTGCTGCTGTCACGTGGTGAAGCATCTGGATGCTTCAATAAATTATTTTGTAATATGACGGTGGTAGTTCTAATGCACAACAAAGCAAATATTTTATCACATAAAACTTGATTTCAATATAGGCCTATGAGACATTCATTTTGTATTAAATGTTATTTATTCCATATCTAGATTATATGAAATATTATTATAATGTAAAGACAACCAACATATAAATTCGTGTCTGGACAGTGATGTGTGAGAGAGAGAAAAAAATCACAGGACAGATTAATCACTTTTGGAGGCTGGCTCCATTTATCATCAAAACAAAAATAAATGACAGATTAGGTGGATGAGGGCGAGGGTGATCCTCGCTCCGATGCGGGACAACAGGTCATCATGCTGGGCGCGGGACAGGCGGAAGTACCGCTGACAGCGGCCGTCATCCAGCCGCAGCTCCTGGAGCGAGCAAATGGTGAAACTCGCCACACTGGGTTCGCCTTTGAAGGGTCTGGTGGACACAAATACGGCGACGATTACCCCTACGCCGCCGTTCTGCTCTCGTATTCAGAATATATGCTATTCAGAGCAAATACAGAGCGGTGACTCTCTCGATGAATGCTCGATCAACATAAAAAAGATGGCCGCCAACGGGTTTCGATTCTGACGCGCGTAAATTTCGCTTCAAACTTTTGTTTTTTACGCGCGTCAATTTCGCTCTTGACGCGCGAATGGATTCAAAGTGGTCAAGCGTATAACTAGACGCGGTAGGCGCGAATTTGACGCGCTATTCGCGTCCGGTGTGAACGTAGCATTAGTGCCAATTGGGCATCGTTTAAATGAGCATTGTTTCTGACCATGTCCATTCCTTTATGGCCACCATGTACCCATCCTCTGATGGCTACTTCCAGCAGGATAATGCACCATGTCACAAAGCTCGAATCATTTCAAATTGGTTTCTTGAACATGACAATGAGTTCACGGTACTAAAAAGGCCCCCACAGTCACCAGATCTCAACCCAATAGAGCATCTTTGAGATGTGGTGGAACGGGAGCTTCGTGCCCTGGATGTGCATCCCACAAATCTCCATCAACTGCAAGATGCTATCCTATCAATATGGGCCAACATTTCTAAAGAATGCTTTCAGCACCTTGTTGAATCAATGCCACGTAGAATTAAGGCAGTTCTGAAGGCGAAAGGGGGTCAAACACAGTATTAGTGTGGTGTTCCTAATAATCCTTTAGGTGAGTGTAACTTAGTTGTTTGTCAGGACTCCGGTCTCTCTCTCCTGCTGTTTTTGTTTTCCTTTTTCACGTGATCGCACTGAGCAATAGCACTTAAAACTTAAAATTAGTGTTTAAAGGTGAAGTATGTTGTGTCTGCTACTATAGTGGCACCCAGCGGAATTACAAAAATAAAGCAACATTGCAAACCCTTATGCCTGGTTAACGGATACCCCTTTAGCCTCTTTTTTTATTTAAAAAATGCATGAAAGCGCAGCAGGGATTTTTTTAAATGTATTTTTGTGATCCAAAAAAAAAAAAGAAGGTAATAAGGCTTAAAGCAACATCAAGGTGAGTAAATAATTACTGAATTTCCATTGTTGTCTAAACTGTCCCATAGACAGTCACAGAAAAATAGTGAAGGGGTAAATAAACTTTAAACAAATAAAATACATTGTTTGCTAAGCGACGTAGGCCTATGCAGATGTGGAAATTGCAGTACATTGCAAGAGACAACTTCTCACATTGAGCACACAAATGCGTGCGTCCTTAATTTATTCGTTAAACCAAAACACTGAAACAAAATGGTGCTGACAGCGTCTCACGTCATCACTAAGCTGATAGAAGACTCATGAGAATATTCCTTCAGAATAAATTATATTTATACCACCAAAAATCATCCAGAAATAAATGACTGTTATTTTACATCATATTTTACAATATTAAAGCTGTATCAAGCCTAATCTGTTTAATCTCTGTTCTATTAAATTTGTTTTTGGCCATTGCTTGAAATTAAGTTTATTTGTTCTTAATTTATTATAGAATGTTTGCTTTTTTTCAGTAACATTTGAACTTTATAGTTAGGCTATAGTTAAGTCTTTGGATATAGTAGTTTTGCTGTGGTATCGAATTGCTTGCCAAGATTACATGGGTCAAAACAACAAAAGCAATAACAATTTAAATTCATTTTATTATTATTATTATTATTTGTAATGAGTGGGGATGGGGGGATATGGATCTGAACTGCTGCTAGATCCATATTTTTGTTCTCTCACAAGCTGGTTGAAGCAGGGAAGGATGCAGGATACTAAATGCTGCAGTGTTTATTTAAACAAACTCAAATACTCATAAACTGGACCAAAAGAAACATGAACAGACAAGGAACACTGAAACACAGGGCTTAAATACACAGAACATAAGGGAAATGAGACAGCTGGGAGTCACAAATGAACTCATAACGACTAATTAACAAGACAACAGGTGACGGTAGGGTGACCACCATCAAACAAACCAAATGTGGGACGATTATAAGTGTGGGACAATGTGGGACATGTTACCAACACTAAAACATAACCTGAAACTGCCTATAATGTTTATCTAACTTAATAAAAACATTTGTATTCTGCCTTTCAGCTGATAAAAATACTTTGTTCTTTAATCCCCTCCAGAAAACACCATTACAATCACAATGTAACATAACATGTCTTTATTTTACATGACATTTCAATTCAACATCACTGAGCCCAAATGCAGCAGCAGATAACTATTTTTGAAACAGTTCTGACCAACTAAAGTCCAACTAAAATCCAACAAAATAAATAATGAACAAATAAAATATAAACCAACATGAATTTAGATAATTGTCAGTCTTATATACTAAGAATATATTAAACCAAAAACTTTTTTTTTAGAAAGGATGTGAATTAAAACTCTGATAAATTCTGTTAAATTTAAAATTTTATTTACCGAATTATCCATTTGTTTTCTGACAGGGAACACGTGTAACGAATCACCGCTCCACATTTTGATTGACAGCGTCACAACCCACTAGTGACCGTGTTTACTCCTGTGCTTTCAACCATTGGCTAGGATTTTAAAAACGTACTCGGTTACTAACGTAACCTCGGTTCTCTCTAGAGAGGGAACGAGTTCTGCGTAATATCTTACGCTATGGGGAAAACCTCTTTTCCACGAGATATTAAAGCCGAAAAATTATCCTTAATTTTTAATCAATGTAAAACGCTTTGCAGCAGCAAGCAGACATAGGCGAAACAGCTCGCGCGCCTATTGGCTGCCCTGCGGCAAAAGCAGCAGCCTATCGAGAGAGGCTCTGTGTGACGTCATGACCAATGGGGGCACTTCGCGCCCATATCGTCACGTCCCGCCAGAAAGGGTGTGGTCTCGCCCTATAAATAAGCTCGATAGGCTGGTACAAACTGGTTTTCATCGCCGAAGCGAACCAGAGCGTATTCCAAGCACGGCAAGATACGCAGTACTCGTTACCTCTCTAGAGAGAACCGAGGTTACGTTAGTAACCGAGTACGTTCTCTTACGAGAGTATCTCTCGTACTGCGTAATATCTTACGCTATGGGGAACACAGTGTAACACGCCGTGCGGACAGGGATCCAACACCAAAGTCCCTGGGGCCGAAGCCCGGGGCGCATATAGTGCCTAATCACCATAGACTCAGAGAGTGGAGGAGGTGAGGCTAAAGGCATCACTCCTTATAGATAGACCCACAGAGAGTGGAGAAAGAGAGGCTAAAAGCGTCTTTCCTTATAAAATAGCATCCAGAGGAGCTAATCACATGACAATTAAACCATGCAGCTAGGGTGAAAGCTTTCAGCCTAAACTGGGTGGCCATACGTGTGTCAACACTCATGGAGCTGCTGCATCAGTCTGAGCGATGCGCAGGTCAAACTCAGTATCTGAGCCGCACAGCGGGCAGATAGCACTGAAGTCTAGATCGCCAAAAGCTTAGCTTGTAAGGCGGGTACCTCCAGGTTATAGTATTTTATAAATGTAGACGGCGAGGCCCAGCCCGCGGCCGTACGGATATCTTGCAGGGTGACCCCGCTAGACCATGCCCACGAAGAGGCCACGCCTCTCGTGGAGTGCGCTCTGACACCCAAGGGGCACTGCAGGCCCTTAGAAGTGTAAGCCAGCGCTATGGCATCGACTATCCATCTGGATAGGCTCTGTTTTGAAGCAAGTCCCTTGGAATGCCCACCAAACAAAATGAAAAGCTACTCAGTCTGTCTGAAACCAGACGAGCGGGACACATAAGCTCTTAATGCCATGATGGGGCAAAGGAGACTCGCGCCCCTCTCCTCATTGAGAACCGGGAGGCCAGACAGGGAAATTACCTGGGCCCTAAACGGTGTATTGAGGGATTTCGGCACGTAGCCGTGCTTAGGTTTGAGTATGACCTTTGAGTCATTAGGCCCAAACTCCATACATGACGCGCTTACCGAAAGCGCTTGTAAGTCCCCTATGCGCTTCACTGAAGCGAGAGCCATGAGAAACACTGTCTTGAAAGACAGGTGTTTCATGTCCGACAACTGGATTGGCTCGAATGGGGCACCTTTCATGGCCTCCAAGACCGTGGAAAGGTCCCACATCGGGACTGAAGGGGGCCTGGGCGGGTTTAACCTCCGAGCTCCCCTAAGGAAACGCACGACTAAGTCGTTCCTTCCCAGCGGCTGGCCAGACACCGGTTTTGCAAACGTTGCTATGGCCGCCACATATACTTTAGCCGTGGATGGGGTCCTGCCCTTATCCAGCAGCTCTTGCAGGAAGGAAAGCACTTCCGTAACCCCGCAGTCTACGGGTGAAAAGCCCTGGGCTTGACACCAAGCAGAGAACACAGACCATTTCGAGGAGTAGAGCCGTCTAGTAGACGGGGCTCTAGCCTGTGCGATCGTGTTTAACACTCCCTCTGGGAGGTTAGCGGGTACCCGTTGATGGCCCATGCGTGCAGGGACCACAGATCCGGGCGAGGATGCCAAATCAAGCCCTCCGCCTGAGAGAGGAGGTCCCTCCTCAATGGTACAGGCCATGGGGCAGCGCTGGTCAGCTGCATCAGGACAGGGAACCAAGTCTGGTTCGTCCAGAGCGGAGCTACGAGCAGCACCGGGCATCCGTTTTCCCTGATTCGTTCCAACACTTGAGGCAGGAGCGAGACAGGGGGAAAAGCATATAGGGGACAGCGGGGCCAGACATGGGCCAGCGCGTCTTTGCTTTTCGAGAAAAACTTCGGGCAGTAAGCGTTATCGTGGGACGCAAATAGGTCCACCAGCGCTCTGCCGAACGTTTCCCACAGCAGCTGGACCGTCTGCGGGTGCAGCGACCATTCCCCTGCTGGGACGTTGTTTCTGGACAATCTGTCTGGTCCCACATTTAGGTGACCAGGCACATGCGCTGCTTTCAGCGAGAGCAGGTTGTGCTGAGCCCAGACCAGAAGGCGTTCCGTCAGCCTGTAAAGGTTTCGGGACCTGATGCCGCCCTGGCGATTTATGTATGCCACCACTGACATGTTGTCCGACCGGACCAAGACGTGGTGGCCTCTTATCTGGGGACAGAAGCGCCGTAGCGCTTTGTCGACTGCTATCATTTCCAAGCAGTTTATGTGAAGGAGCTTCTCCCGTTCTGACCACAGGCCAGCTAGCGGTCTGCCCTCGAGCAGCGCTCCCCACCCCGAGGTGGAGGCGTCCGTAGACACCACCCTCACACTCGAGGCGGTCCCCAGACTCACACCTGACTGATACCAGTCGGTTACTTTCCAAGGTTCTAGAGCTGAAACGCACTGTAGGTCGACCCTGAGGCGAAACAGACCCTCGGTCCATGCCCGGGGCGGAACCCGCGCTTTTAGCCACATCTGCAGTGGGCGCATGCGAAGCAGGCCCAGCTGGAGTACAGAAGCTGCTGAGGCCATTAGGCCCTGCATTTTCTGAAACCTTTTGAGCGGGACTATAGAGCTGTGGCGGAAGGATTTCGCGACGTGCTGAAGACCACGCCCTTTCTGGCGGGACGTGACGATATGGGCGCGAAGTGCCCCCATTGGTCATGACGTCACACATAGCCTCTCGATAGGCTGCTGCTTTTGCCGCAGGGCAGCCAATAGGCTGTCTCGCCTGTCTGCTTGCTGCTGCAAAGCGTTTTACATTGATTAAAAATTAAGGATAATTTTTGGCTTCAATATCTCGTGGAAAAGAGGTTTTCCCCATAGCGTAAGATATTACGCAGTACGAGAGATACTCTCGTAAGAGAACGGCTGTTGTATTTGTACTTTTGATGAAGCGCTGTTAAGTATAGGTGAAAAACTACGCCGCAAAACAATAAATTTTTTTTCTTTCCCTAACCCTATGGCTTTTGGTTATTTTATTATTATTATAATTATATACAGTATGCCTTATTTTTCTATTGTTCTTGTTGTGTAGGCTACTTGTTGATACAATTAATTTCAAGTCATCTGGCATGAATGAAACAAAGAAAATATGAGAGATGGGCGGGGTTTATTGTTGTTGACGCTTGTGCCTTCTTCTGATGATGCATGTATGCACCTTTGTTGAAACGAAAGTAAAGTCGAAAGGAAACGATCTGCGTATTTTGCAGACTTGAGATTCGGCAAATGGCAATTTAAACATCACGCTTGGGTAAGTTCATTTATCGGCTTGTGATATCATGTCATATTATTGTAGGTAGGCTACAAAGATTTCGCATCTCATCGTTATCATATTTAATGCATTCTAAACTTTAACGAGGATTTTATGGAGATGTGATGCATGCATAAGCCCCGAGCTCGAAATGGTCGAGCACCCACGGAAAAATACGAGATATTCTCCATTGATTTAACCCTTAAAAAAAAGATTAAAATATCTTATTTATATCAGATATCAATATTTATTATAAAATATATTTTTATAGTTTATTCGAGGCCGTGGCCGTTTCTATGGCGTTATTTTAATGAATGTCGAAAGGGCATCCCAGGCTATTGCGCGAGCACAAATCTCTCAACTGTCTGGCGGATTTCCTTAACTCTCAAACAAAACTGGACGCGCGCTCTCATATTCAGTCTCATCAGGCTCTCATCTGCTCGCGCTCAGATATCACGTGAACGCGCTCAAACTCAAACTCTCTAGCGTACTTGCTATTTCTCTAGAATGGTCTTATCTTTTCATGCAGCATATAAATTAGTGGAGGATTGTAACGAGAGCATTTTTTTTCCATTTCAATTATTCCGAAGCTCAATCGATCATTAAAATAAAATAAAATAAAATTAGAATAGATGGGTGTCTTGGGAAATAGGGTCACAGTCACTATGGTCACTATTTCCCAAGGATTTAGCTTTATTTAGAGGATAAAGTGAACATGAGGATTCTTCTGACACATCACGCACCTGCAGGGGCTCAACTGCACATCTGCTGAGGGGTAGCTATGCAACATCAGTGTTGGCGCCCCCGAAAAGAAAGAAAGAACAAATAAACTTAATTACAAGCAATGGCCAAAACAAATCTAATAGAACAAAGATTAAACAGATAAAATTAAACTAATTAAATAAACACAGCTTTAAGATTTTTTAGGTAGGTCTCACATTATTCACACACAGATATTGAATAATCAAATGTAAAATAACAGTATTTAATTCCGAGATTTTTTTTTTTTGGGGTATAAATAGCCTTTTTCTAATCAGTGATCAGCTTTTACATACTTAAATCTGCATATTTGTTATATTTACCCCAGGGCGTTATTTACCTTTATAAATCAAAATAAATAAAAAAAAACCCTTTATAAAGGCGCTGATTTTTATTTTTATTTTTATGCTGATTAAATGTATGCATCATCTTTCATGTCAAATTCTTATAAATCTCAATAAATTCTGTTATAATAAAACGGGGCTGTTACTAATCAAATTAAATAATTTAGTCAATACACTACAAAATTGCAATAATGTTTTGAGATTAATGTTTGAAATTTTTTTTTTAAGTATACAATAATTTTTTTAAATAATAATTTTAAACATGAAACTAAACCCCCAGTAGGGTTTCCACGGTTTGAAAAACGATTCTTTCAAACCGCTGAATCATAATAATCATTCAGTAACAAAACACAGCGCTGATTGTTGTTTTCCTTTGGAACTATTTTCGTCTGTGAAATATAACTAAAACAGTCAATTAGGCCTAATGTGTCTAAAATGTAAGTAATTTAAAGGGACTATATGTGTAACTTTTTAGGTAATTTATTATCTAAAATCAAATTTTTTTTCATAAATATGTCCCCAGTGGTGTACAAATACCTCTGCCAATTATCTGATTTATCCTTGTAAATGAAGAATTTATTATCTTTATATACATGGGACGAGTAAGTCCACGGAGGCTTCCATGTAGTTCCGCCATCTTGAAAAACTATAATAGCAGAAAGGGACAAAAAGCACGCCAACGCGTTTTCGTTCAGAGCCAGCGTGACTGAAAGCAGCAGAAATGGAGGAGCAGAGCAGTGAGTTATTTTTAATGGCGGACCATACCTATGCCGAGCCACTGGATAAGAAATCCTCTTCGCCAAAACAGACCAAAAATTATCGTAAAAGGAAACGTGACCGGAGGAAACAAAAAACATGAGTGAATGTCGGGATTGCTTTTTCCCGGTGGAAAGAGCTAATGCAGAGAAAGAATTCAAAAGAGTTGCGTGCTTTCTCCTCGACAGGTAAGTCAATGTTACAGTCTTAATTACAAGCTTTTTTTTCGTTGCTTGGTTGTTTACTTTATTATATAGACACAAGAACATTTACAGTTAAAAGTTAAACAGGCTCTTTGATGAATAGCAGCTATTGAGTAAAGTAGAGAAGGCGCCAAAAAAAGTTTGTAAGTTTACTTTTGTAAGCTAGAAATTCGATAAGAATATATTTTAATAGAGCATATGATTGTTCTTGGAAAACTCGATGAAGTGCAATTAGAAGACATCCTGTCATAGCTTTTTGGTACATAACGGCTACCGTAGATGCAGCACGCATTTGAAAACGCGAGGCGCTGGAGAGCACAGTTCGTTTGAATGCAAAATACAATTTCACCGCTAGATGGGAGAAATTCTTACTGAATGTCCCTTTAATATAGGGCTACAGGTAGGGTGACCACCATCAAACAAACCAAATGTGGGACGATGACTAAGTTTGTGTGGGACAATGTGGGACATGTTACCAACACTAAAACATAACCTGAAACTGTTATATAATGTCTATCTAACTTAATAAAAACATTTGTATTCTGGATTTCAGCTGATAAAAATACTTTGTCTTTAGTCCCTTTGTCATGATGTGGGTTTTGTGTCTTGTCTTGTTGTGTCGTGTTCAGTGGTTCCCTGTCTTGTCTTTTAGTTGTCCCAGGTGTTTCTCGATATACACGCCCCCTTGTTATCTTGTTAGCTCGTTTGTCCATTATTATTTAAGCCCTGTGTTTCTGCCCTGTTTTTGTGAGTTGTTGTATGTTTCAGGTTTAACGTGAGTGTTGGTCGTTCCCAGTGTAAAGATTCCTGTTCCAAGTTCTGAGTCTCTGTTTGAGTTTATAGTTTGTTTAAATGAAGTGTGTACACTGCGTTTGGATCCAGCCTCCTCTCTGCCTTCACCGCATCACGTTACACCCTTCCAGAAAACACCATTACATCACAATGTAACATAACATGTTTTTATTTTACATGTCATGTAAATTCAACATCACTGAACCCAAAGGCATCAGATAACTATTTTTGAAACCGCTCTGACCAAGTCCAACTAAAAATCCAACAAAATAAATAAAGAACAAATTAAATATAAAACAACATGAAATTAGTGCATTGACAGTCTTATATTGAGAATGTATTAAACCAAAAATTGTCATATTTTTAGAAAGGATGTGAATTAAAACAACCAAAGCAGGCAACAAGTGGATCAATTCTGGTTTCCTCCAGCACCAGAGAGCTCACTCGGCTGAAATAGAAAAGCTGCTTTTACATAGACTGCAAAAAACTCATTCGGTGTCCCCGTCTATCGGCCTCATGGTATATGTCCTTGCCCAGTCTTTACTATAAGAACATTTTCTCTTTTTTGTTGCCATTATGCCGCCTTAATTTACCGAATCATCCATTTGTTTTCTGACAGAAAACACATGGAACGGAACGACTCACCACTCCACATTTTGATTGACAGCCGTCACAACCTACCAGTGACCATGTTTACTCCTTTCTTTTCAACCATTCGATAGGATTTAAAAACCGACAGTTGTATTTGTACTTCTGACGAAACGCTGTTAAATATAGGTGAAAAACTACGCCACAAAAATAATATATAAAATGCTTTCTTAAAAAGGCAAAAGAACGCATGCACGTTTTCTTAATATGATAATTAATAACCAACAGATTGATGAAAATGCGGGACATTTTCTCAATATGTGACGTGCGGAACAATGGGTGAAAATGCTGTGCGGGACAAAGCGGGGCGGGTGGTCACAGCTACAGGCTACTTGCTTATGATAATAAACATTTATGATAATTAGGCTAGCCTACTTCGTGATAATATTCAGCAAAACAGCTCCCTTGGTAAATCATACATAGATCATATCATACATCTATTTTTTTTTTTTTTTTTTTTGGATTAAAAAAATAAATGATTGCAATATGTATCATATCGTATATCGTGATATATCGTATCGTGACCCATGTATCGTGAGGCCCTTGCCAATACCCAGCCCTAGCTTGAATGTTTTAAAATCATTGGCATGAATAAAAGCGTGTAATGTAACGCTAGCCAAAGGATGACAGAAAAAGACTGATGCTGTGTTAATTGCATTAAATATTTGAATGCTTTAAACTGGACCAAAAAAATTAATTGCATGCATGCATTAACGGGTTAACGTTGACAGCACACATTTTTTTAGTACAGCACAAACATGTCCTTAAAACAACCCTTAATGTTCGTTTTCAAAAATGTGCAACTCACCGTGTGGTTAGTGGTGTTCGTTTTAAGGACATGTTTGTGCATGCCGGCAGACAGCCACTCTGAAGCTCTCAAAGGCGATTCTAAAAGAGTCACAAAAGTTGAGACAGGACCCATCGTCAAAATGTATGTGTCCACCACAGTTTATTCCAAAACAAACTAGAAAATAGACTCAAAGTGCTAAATACCGGAATTCTCGTTTAAAATGTAGATCTGTATGCAGGTACGAAGTACTTTATCTGAAAGAAATACATACACCTCTCTCACTTTTGCTCACATCCCAGCTATTACATCTCCGTATGCCAGTGTTGGGATGCATGCCATAAGTTGCCGACCCCTACTCTAGAATGTCATTGTATGTGCATTTTTTTATCACTGGACTTACTGGAATAGTTCAAATGTTATGTATGATTTGTTCTCTGTGTTTCCATATGCAGGGCTGGAGTCAGTTTTTCATTATGGAGAACAGAGGGAGCAGTGAGAGAGCTTCATATCCAGAACCCAGCTGTGTGTCTATGAAGAGTGAAAAATCCATGCGTAATCCTCCTGAATTAAGTGTTGAACCACTGACCTCTGACCCCAGGTGAGACACAATCTAGTAAAAGAGCACTGCATAAAAAGGCACATTTCCAGACTGTTCAAGGGCGTATGTTTAGGGGGGGACGCTAGGTACTAGTCCCAATCAATATTTTGAGATGACAAATTTGTCCCCACCAATATTTAGCAAGCTCCTTTGAACTGCTATTTTGATATTTGCGCTGCTATTTGGATCGATTCCAACGGCCAGGACGATGACAGTACAAGATAAGCCGTAATTTGATTGGCGGTGGGGTATCTGACAGGCTACACGCGCGGGCCGGGACTACTTTTTGTGCTTGCACTCACTGGCAGCGAGCGGGTGGTGTGTGCGTGTGTGTCTGTGTCTGTGTGTGTGTGCGCGTGACAACGCCGACGGTAAGTTACCAGGGCTGTCTCTCTGCCTGCCATATACAAAGGCCAGAGTAAAACATTTTAATAAAGCGAAGCGTTTTCATAAAGCAGAGTGTAAGTAGGCAAAAATAACTAGCCACACAAATAACTAGCAGTAGTAGTGACTGACCAGGCTTTCAAATGCAGATTCTGTGGAAACTAGTATTAACTGGTGATCCTGGTTACCCAGGATATTGTTACAGTTAAACCTAGCTTCTGCAATCTTTCAAGGTTAGGAGCATTAATTAGGGGTGTGCAGCACGGATAGACTCATAGAAGTCGCGCTATCATGATAGAATGCTACGTTAGCAAGTCACTGAATGTTAATTAGCCTACCTTAACTTAGAATCTTGCAGTCATAAACAGTGGATCATCTGAGACATTTTTCGTTTCTACATTCTGTTTATGTAATGTATTTGTGAGTGTAGCCTACTTGCTAGACACATGTGCTGGAAAAACATGTTGGCAATGTTAAAAAGTTAGGGGGGGGGGGGATGTCCCCACCAAAGCTGAGACCAAACCTACACCCGTCAGTGCATAAACCTTTTTTAAATGGCACGATTCTGGCTGTCTCCGTATTTGTGCCCTGGCATATCTGGTTTCTAGACACAGACACAAATGAACCACTTGTGTGCGTTTTTCAGTCCGTTTACCGACGTTTACTCAGACACAGACAGAAATGTTTACTTACTCACCGGTAAAAAAAGATGGGGGCCGAACAAAGCGGCTCTTCAGGTTGGTGAATACAGCTTCGACCGTTTCGGACCACCTGAACATCGTTCTGGGGAGGTCAAGGCAGTTAGAGGAGCGGCTAGTTGGCTGAGGTTGCGAATAAAACGGCAATAGAAATGGGCAAACCCCAGAAACCTCTGTAGGGAATTACAGGAGTCTGGACTTGGCCAATCTACCACAGCCTTAACCTTGTCAGGATCCATGCGCACTCCCTCAGACGAGATTAGGAACAGACTGTGCGTGAAACGCGCATTTCTCTGCCTTGACAAAAAGCCCATTCTCTAGCAACCTCTGAAGCACTCGTCTGACGTGCTGAACGTGTTCCTAGAGAGAAGAAGAAAAAAATCTATATGTCATCCAGGTAGACATACATGAACTGGTCTACCATATCTCGCAGCACGTCATCGACGAGTGCCTGGAAAACCGCTGGGGAGTTGGACAGGCCGAAGGGCATGACCAAATATTCAAAATGACTCCAGGGGGTGTTAAACGCGGTTTTCCACTCATCCCCCTTCCTTATGCAAACCAAATGATAAGCATTGCTTAAATCCAATTTTGTGAAGACAGATGCTCCCTGCAACCGCTCGAAGGCTGAAGACATCAACGGCAAAGGGTAAGTGCCCATCTCAGTCTTACCGGGTGGAGAGTAGATGATGAGGTCTTCTCAGCGGAGATCCCACACGATAGTAACCTTGTCTTCACTACCGGGCTCAATCTTTTACCGGGCAGGAGTATAGGAAATGGCCCGCTCCTCCACAATAGAGGCAACGTCCTTTGGACCTTCACATCTCTCTCTCCTCCTGGGATAGCCGAACTCTACCCACCTGCATGGGCTCATGATTGAAAGCGGGGCTGACCGTGTCCCCACCACTGGCTTGTGGACCTTTGATGAGCCCAGGTAGTCTGATTGGGTAAATTATGTCAGCACCCCTGTCATAGAGGAGAGGAGGGCTTGCACAGTTAGTGATGAACATATTCATACTTGTGAAACCGGTCAGACTAACCAGCATAAGAGAGAAAAGAACCTCAACGGGCATAGGCCTGGAGTTAGATGGCCAAGAGCTTGTGAGAAAACTGCATGGGATACGGTAAACACAGATCTATGCTTTGCATTGGAAAGATTAACTGGTACAGTTGAAAAGAAGCTGGATAAATTTGGGGACATCATTTACGCATATGGAAGTGAGAGGTTTGGTGTGGAAAAAAGGAAGGAAAAAGTACAAACTGCTCCTGGAATGTCTAGACGGCAGCAGAAAATTGAAGGGTTAGTTAGAGAAAGGAGACAGTTGAGGAAGCAATGGAAAAGAGCAGAACAAAGTCAGAAGGAGGGACTCAATCTCTTACAAAGGGACATAAAAGATAAGCTGGCAACATTACGCAGAGCTGAGCGTCTACGGAAACGCTACAAAAAGAAGGAACGTGCGAGGGCTAATTTCTATAAAGACCCATTCAAATTCGTAAAGAAGTTATTCACCAGTGAGAAGAATGGCACTTTAAAAGCATCTAGAGTTGAGCTAGAGAGATATTTGGAGGAAACGCATACAGATGCAAAAAGGCATGAGCATATGTCAATTCCATCAGACATACCACCTATCAACCCACCAGAATACCAAATGGAGGTCTGTGCACCTAAGTGGAAAGAGGTAGAGCAGGCTGTGAGAAAGGCAAGGGCTTCATCATCTCCAGGGCCTAATGGAGTTCCGTACAGAGTGTACAAGAGTGCTTCAGGAGTTCTGCGAATTCTGTGGAAATTGTTAAAAGTGGCATGGGAAAAACAGGTTGTACCTAGAGCATGGCGCAGAGCAGGTGGAGTCTTTATACCTAAAGAAAAAGATGCTACAAGCATCAGTCAGTTTCGTCCTATTTCACTATTAAACGTTGAAGGTAAGATTTTCTTCAGCATTATTGCCCAGAGATTGTCCACCTACCTATTAAAGAATGGCTTCATTGACACTTCAGTTCAAAAAGCGGGCATTCCAGGGTTCTCAGGATGCTTAGAACACATCAATGTTATCTGGCAACGAATTCAGTCAGCTAAAAAGGAGAGGAAGGAGCTCCATGTGACATTCCTGGATTTGGCCAATGCATATGGTTCAGTGCCACATGAGCTTCTTTGGGCAGCATTTGATTTTTTCAGAGTACCAATGTCAATAACAAATTTAGTGAAAGCCTATTTTGGAGATTTGCAATTTAGTTTCTCAACTCCAAAATTCAGCACTGCATGGCAATGCTTAGAGATTGGAATAATGGCAGGATGCACAATTTCTCCACTGGCTTTTACCATGGCAATGGAAGTAATCATTAGGGCATCAAGATGGGTAGTAGGAGGAGAGCGCTTGGCTTCTGGGTTGCGACTACCACCAATCAGAGCATACATGGATGACATGACAACCATGACTACAACAGTAGCCTGCACTAATCGGTTATTGGGGAAGTTAACAGATAATATTGAATGGGCACGAATGCAATTTAAGCCCTCTAAATCAAGGAGCATCTCCATAGTTAAAGGAAAGGTAGTAGATAAAACATTCTTCATTAATGGTGAGGCAATACCAACAGTTTCTGAGAAGCCAGTGAAAAGTCTTGGGAGATGGTACGATGGAGATCTAAAGGACACAGTTCGAGTGGGAGAAGTTAGACAACAAGCAGTGGAAGGGTTGAAGAGCATAAACAGCTGTGCTCTACCAGGCAAACTAAAACTCTGGTGCTTTCAGTTTGGTCTACTGCCGAGGTTGCTGTGGCCACTGACTGTGTACGAGGTTTCTTTGACAACAGTGGATAAGCTGGAAGCGTTAATAAGTTCATACATCAGGAAATGGTTGGGAGTTCCACGCTGCCTCAGCAGAGTGGGACTTTATAGTAAAGGAATATTGCAGCTGCCAGTCTCTGCTTTAACCGAGGAGTTTAAGTGTGCCAAGGTCAGACTGGAAATGACATTAGTAGAGTCACGTGACAAATGTGTAAGGGAGGCAGCCCCTGTGTTAAAAACTGGTAGAAAGTGGTCAGCAAAGAAATCTGTAGTAGAGGCAAAGGCTGACCTTCAAATAGGGGATATCGTGGGACAGGTACAGCATGGAAGAGGGGGTTTTGGGCTCAGGTTAGCTCCTCCTAAATGGCACAAGGCAGGCCCAGCTCAAAGGAGGAAGCTGGTAGTCAACGAGGTGCGAAAGCAGGAGGAGAGGATGAGGAGTATAAAGGCCATTTCCCAGGCCAAGCAGGGAGAGTGGATGAGATGGGAGAGTGTGGAACAACGCAAAATGGGCTGGCAAGACCTTTGGTCAATGGAAGAGAGTAGGATCAGTTTCCTTATTAGGTCAACATATGATGTTCTCCCATCACCGCAGAACCTAAACCTCTGGGTAGGAGAGGATCCCTCTTGTCCTTTGTGTTCATCACCTGCCACATTAAGGCACATTTTGACAGGATGTAAGGTGGCTCTTAGCCAAGGTCGGTTTACTTGGCGCCATGACCAAGTACTGAGATGTTTGGCTTTAGCATTGGAAGGCAAGCGTAGTATGACCAATAAGTTGCCGCATGTTCTAGCAAAACATTACACGCAGAAGACAACATTCCTCCGCCCAGGCGAGCAACCACCAAGAAAAGGTGTTAACACCAATTCTCGGCCAGGACAACTGGAAGCTGCTAGGGACTGGAAGATGCTGGCTGATCTTGATCAACGGCTTATTTTTCCACCTGAGATTGCCACCACTAACCTACGACCAGACATTGTTTTGTGGTCTGGATCAGCACGCATTGTTCAACTGATAGAGTTGACAGTGCCATGGGAGGATGCTGTAGATGAGGCATATGAGAGGAAGAAACTGCGGTATGCTCATTTGGCCACTGAAGCAGAACAGCGAGGATGGAGAGTCCAGGTTTATCCAGTGGAAGTGGGTTGTCGAGGTTTTGTGGCACACTCTACAACCCGGTTCCTCAGGGACGTCGGATTCAGCGGCCAAGAGTTGCGTCGCACAGTAAAGAACTTATCTGAAGCAGCAGAAAGGAGCAGCAACTGGCTGTGGTTGAGACGGAAAGATTCTAGCTGGCAAGGTACAGGCCGCCACGCTACGGTTTCGTAGAATTCTTGAAAAACTTGAAGAGTCTGTTGGTTTATTTGTATAGGTTGTATAGTATAGGTTGTATAGTATACTATACAATTTGTATAGGTTGTATAGTATAGAATGACGGGTGGTTGGGTAGATATTGTGTTTTGCGTTAGGTGGTATGCCATACGGAACCGTTGCCACTGTAACTGCTTTAACGCACCAGTGGGGCTCGACAGCCTTAATCAATCGGGTTGGCGCGTATGGTTGGGTTGCGGAGAGATAGTGAGATTGTGGTTAGGTCTCAGCAGCAGGAGGGATGTAGAGGTCAGTAAGCTGGGCTGAGTTGAGTGGGGGACGGAGGGGGGTGACTCTGGGACGCCAGAGTCACTGTCGAGCCCTCTTGAGGTGTCGTGGGCTAGTCGACGAAACACTGAGGACGGAAGGTGCCCACTTGAAGACCCTAGAGATGTCCCCTACTCGGCTCAATCCAGACGGTTGTCGTGTTGGTCCACTAGGGAGACCACACTGTAGTTGCAGCCGTCGTGTGTGCTGACGCGCCAAGTACACTGCAGCCGTTAACGCCGGACAGAAGGGGAGTCACACCCTCATATGGAAAGAAGCGTAAATGGATGGAGAAGCATAGTTTACTGTAAAGCTACGTCTTAGTGTTGCTTATCTTGGCGAAAGCCGAGTACAAATCAGCATGAAGTTTTAACATCTACTCTCGTGTAATGGAAATCATGTAGTCGTTCTATCCGTTTCAAACTCTGAGGAAGGTCCAGGGCATAGATTTCCTTCTGAACACGGTCAGCCAGCCCATGCAGGAACATATCCCACTGCGCCTCCTCATTCCAATGGCACTCTGCAGCCAGCGTGCGGAACTCAATGGAATAGTCCGACACCGATCGGTCTCCTTGCTGAAGTTCGGCAAGTAGCCTGGCCGCCTCTCTACCCGCCACTGCACGGTCGCAGACTCTTATAATCTCTTCGGAGAGTGCCTGGAACGAGGCGCAGCAGATCTTGGAGTTTCATGCCTTAGACCGGCCCACTTTAGTTCACGACTGACTATTTTAAAATAATGTAATTAAAACCGCTTAAGTGTAGCTTCAAGGAAACATGGACAACTCTAAAACATTAAAAACACCTGAGCAGAGCACTGGTCTTTGCAACTTTATCTATCACAGTGTCATTGTACAAAGACATGAGAATTATAATAATTGTGTTTCAGTTTGAATTAAGATTTAGCTTGTTTTAAGCAACAACAAAAAAACAACAACTTAATTTTTAGGTGTTTTTTCAGAAAACAAGACATAATTTCTTATGCCATTTCACTTGTCTAGTAAATGTATCTTGAATTAAGAATATTTAGATATTTGAACTGGAAACAAGACAAAAATACTAAGTAAGAATAGCATTTTTTTTGCAGTGATCATGTTTGCTTATTCACACACTGTGGTACAACATCTTACCTGTGTCTCTTGCATGATAAAACTGGGTCCTGGCTGTTTCTGACACTAAATACAATTTTAAACATTTATTTCTCACCACAAATATCCCCTTTTTACAAAGCTTTCAAATCAAATCATCAGGTATCATTAATTATCTCAGGGCATTTTTCATTGAGCAGGGCTCTTCATTACTATTAGTTATTTTGAATGACAATCCTACCTGCCCACTCTGGTGTGTTGGGCTCATGACTGGAGCTTGGTAACGTTAACGTTACTGGGCCTGGCTCTTCACTGTTAGCAGCAAACCAGACTAGAGGCGACTGCTGCTGAACAGTTACAAGAAAAAGTTTGATACATGTACGGTGGTTTGCATACAATGTTGTTTTGCACGGCCGCTAGCATATTGCACTGCTCCTAATTACCTTAACGTTAGCTTACCAGCCGTCTCGTCGTCTTCATTTGTTTTGAGGAAAAATGTGCTCAGCTTGAACATTTGCTTCGAAGTCAGTTTCCAGAACTATTCTGGCCTTTTCAGCGCCGCTTTTGTGCTTCCTGTTATCCATTTTATCTATATTTTTATTTTGAGCAACATGCAAGGTTGGGGGCGGGGCCAGTGAGTCAAAAAGATAATCACCTCATTATTAACTTGCAGGCTGCATTCTGAGAGTGGGGCTGTGAGAAAATATTAAATAAAAAAGAGTGGGACATCCAATCAAAAACATTGCATAGGCGCTGAGGCCATTTGAGTGTTTTGTCAATGTACACACTGGCAATCCGTAATTCATCCCCATAGTGCTTATGAAGTAGTCGCTTCGTCTCGCAGTAGTCTTTGTTAGGTGTCATGTGAGCACAGCTGCGAACAAGCTCTTGAGGTTCACCGGCCGTAAATTGTTCCAAGAAGTAAAATTTGTCTTGATCATTGCTGGTTTTCTGCTCTATTGCATGCTCAAACGCCCTCATGAAAGATTTGTATTGTAGCGCATCACCCTTGAACACAGGAATGTCCTTTGTTGGTAGATGAGATAGCTGCTGTTGTTTTACAAGAAGCTCAGTGATTACATTCTGTTTTTGCATAACCGCTAGTATGTCATCACCTCTGTTAGGTTGAGCATTAGGCACATAATTGAAGACCGGTTGAGATTGTTGTTGTATTCAAATACGAACACTGACGTGGAGCTCGGGCTCGGGCTCGGCAGGGCTGACGTGGAGCTCGGGCTCGGCAGGGATGACATGGAGCTCGGGCTCGGCAGTGAACAATGAACCGTTCCACAACAGGGCCAGGTCAATATACCTTTCTAATGACATTAGTGCGAGATGCGCGAGGTTACCAATTCAATA
The DNA here is from genome assembly GCA_031834385.1 of Semotilus atromaculatus. Classification (NCBI taxonomy): domain Eukaryota; kingdom Metazoa; phylum Chordata; class Actinopteri; order Cypriniformes; family Leuciscidae; genus Semotilus; species Semotilus atromaculatus. The sequence goes on along the minus strand of JAULUF010000018.1, from coordinate 5,709,077 downwards.
AAATCCGCAACATAATCTTCGATGGCATGATTTTCTTGACGGAGACGTATGTTCTGGACATCAGGACTCAAGGTAGGCATGGCTGCTGGATCTCGATGCGGTAAGATCTTCTGTTACGTTGTGCGGTTGAAGCAAGGATGAAGCAGGATCCAATTGCAGCACACTTTATTCAATAGACTCCAAACTGTACCAACTCGAACAGGAAAAAGGACTCAGGAACAGAACAACCGATAACAGCGTGAACATGCAACTGCGAAATTGTAAACAAGAACTCACCAAAACTGGGCTGAAACACAGGGTTTAAATACAGCGGAAAACGAGCTAGACAAGATAACAAGGAGGTGTGGTTAATCAGAAACACCTGGGATGACTAATAGACAAGACAGGGAACCACTGAACAAGACAAGACAAGATACAAAACCCACACCGTGACAGCAGTTGTCATGTAAATAGCCACAATGCATAAAAAGTTTTAGTTGAAAGTTTTAGTTAAGTAACTTTTAGTTGAAAACGGTGTCATGTCAATACACCCTGACTCATAATAAATTACACCGCAAGCAGAACTAAGGGAATAATTATTTATATTTGTTTTCTCAGTATCTCCAGCAGGAGGAAGAGACAGAGAACTTCATCTCCTGAACTGAGCTGTGTTTCTATGGAGAGTGACGGATCCATGCGTAATCCCCCTGAATTCAGTGTTGAACCACTGACCTCTGACCCCAGGTGAGTGTACAAATGTAGTGTTAATTTAACTGCAAATCAAAAACACACTAAATGCAAACAGAGAGATTACTTATTTATTTGATTCACCTCAAATATATGGACAAAAGAACAGTAATGAAAAATTAACTTTGACTTTAAAGCAACACCATGTAGTTTTTCAACCTTCATAATATATTTCCAAAACCATTGTGATGGTACATCGACTTACAATAGGTTGAATGACACGTCTGCCATAGCCTGAAGGGGTCTGTATCGCTTTTACTGGCACTACAGAACTTCAGGGTTCGGTTAGTAACCCGAGCACAAAAAGAACTATAAAATTCTACTGCTTTACAGCATACCTCACTTTCCCCACCACCCCCCACTTCCTCAAATTCGGCCGTGAGAGCCCAACTAGCGTTTTTTTGCCGGCTGGTATAGCGTCTGGATGTTGTCATGGCCGAAGCAGCAACTAAACCGAAGAAGGCAAAGGTTTTGTCGGAGGAGACTAGGAAGAGAAAAAGGGAGAGTGATAAAATCAAAGGCTGGACGAGGATCAATATTGGCCTGGCGTGAGCTAAAGGAGGAGGAGGGGTGCCCGACCGATGCTGACCTGGCCGTCATGCTGTTGGACTAGTAAGGTTTTGTACTGCCTAATGTTGGAGTAGTGTATTATGAGGAAGCCCCTTTTTTTAGGACAAAAAAAAAGTCATAAGTAAGTGTCACAGGGTGACTAGAGAGCAGCGGAACCTTTACTTATGTGGGAGTTGTTTCCCTGCCGGAGTAGTTCCGGTAGCCGCACGAGCTGTAAACAAACAGAGCTTTAATGAAGAAATGAACGTCAGGTGTGCGATAAACAGTGGGTCGCTGATTGGGACACGGATACGAGGGACGGACCATAAAAGGAGGTTTCTCGTCAGTGTAGAGGAAAGGCAGGGCTGTGTGTGTTCGGGGGAAGCAGTGTGTTCGCAGTGTTTGTTGTGCCCGGTGCCCGGTGCTCGGTATGACGTGGGAGAGATCAGTGTGAGAGAGAGAGGAAGTGGGTCAGAGACGGATGTTCACCGGTCGTTTGTTGGAGGTAAAAACTGTCTCATTGAAAGGAGGATTTTCGGAGAATAATTCACGCTGGCCATAGCCCAGTGATTCAGTCCCCATGCCGTCTTGAGTTATGCCCTCCCTGAATTAGAAGATGCTGGCTTTTGAGTACATGCTATACTGACGATTGTTTGCTTTGAACTGATATTGTGATACTTTGATCTCTCAACACTAGTCGCGCTGGCCACAGCCCAATTATCCAGTTTCACGCTGTCTTGGAGTGATGACCTTCATGAAAACAAGGATCCAGTTCCTGTGTGTATATGCCATCCTGACATGTGGTGGCTTTGAAATAACCTTGTGATGTTCTGATTTCTTCCAATAAATCACGTCTGTGGCTGTCCACTTTCTCAAGCCGTCTAGGAGTCCAAATACCCCGAGGATTCCGTTCCTGCCCCTGCCTCTGAGATATATACACACTGAAGACGAGGACCCTGTCGGAGCTATGAGCGAAGGCCCTAGTTTGCTGTGAGTGGGTGATTGCAGTGCTTATGGTGACTTTATGCACGTATGAATTGTTTGAAGTGTTTTGCTGAATACACGAGTGTGGGAAAAACGTCTTGCCGTTGCCCGTGCTTTGACCTGTTGGACCGTCTGAATTTGAGGGGCATGAGGTTCTATTAATGAGTGCTTGGGAGTGTGTTTTTCAGAGACGTGAGTGATTCATCTCTAACCGCCTTGACCCTGCTGGGAAAGAACAGATTCGGATGAGACAAGAGGAGCCTTTACCCGTGTATCCACCGCTGTCCGGCCTGGAGCCAATTCATCAGAGACATGAGTGACTCATCTCTAGTCGCTTTGACCCTGCTGGGAAAGAAGAACAGATTCGTATGAGATAAGAGGAGCCATTACCTGTGTATCCATCACTGTCCGGCCTGGAGCCGATTCGTCAGAGACTTGAGTGACTCATCTCTAGTCGCTTTGACCCTGCTGGGAAAGAAGAACAGATTCGTATGAGACAAGAGGAGTTATTACCTGCATACACACCACTGTCCGGCCTGGAGCCGATTCATCAGAGACGTGAGTGACTCATCCCTAGCCGCCTTGCCCCTGCTGGGAAGGAAGAACAGATTTGTTTGAGTTAAGAGGAGCCACTACCTGTGTATACACCGCTGTCTGTCCTGGAGCCAATTCGTAGAGACGTGAGTTATCCCCCTGCTGACTTGAACTAATAGAAGAGGAGTTATTACCTGCATACACACCACTGGCTGGCCTGGAGCCGATTTCGGAGAGACGTGAGTCGTTCCTCCCCCGTTGCCTGGATCTGACCAGACCTGGTCAGATCTGTTTGGTTACCGACATTCTTCAAAATATCTTCTTTGTGTTCAGCAGAAGAAAGAAATTCATACAGGTTTGAATCAACTTGAGGGTCACTAAATGATGACAGTGCTTTTGTTTTTAAATGAACTATACCTTTAATAAAGCAAGTAGAGGAAACAGAGGGAGAAACTAACTATATAATTAACACAACACACCTGAACTAAGGAACCTCATCTAGTAGTAACCTAGGAGACAAACAGGTAGGGAATGGAAGATTAACTGAACTGATTAACATGCGAAGAGGAATAACAATGAAACTCAGGCTAGAACAGAAAAACAGATCATAAACGAACTCAAAATGCGACAATTTTACATCTTTATTTTAATCTGTTTCTTTTCCCCCCCTTTTTTCAGCAGAGTGGATAGAAATGATCAGTCTGGAGACCTGCAGCGGGATTCTCCTCAACCAGTGGATGATGAACTACAGAGAGTCAAAGACAGACACAAAACCATCATGAAGAACACGTATGAGAAATTATTTGAGGGAATGAAACTCCAAGAGAATGAAACCCTCCTGAACAGGATCTACACACAGCTCTACATCATAGAGGGAGAGAGTGAAGGAGTGAATGAAGAACATGAGGTTTTACAGATGGAGAAAACAGCCAGAACACAACACTCACGAGACACTTCAATCTACTGTAATGACATATTTAAAGCCTCAACTGAACCAGGACGCGAGGAGGAAGAGCGGATCAAGACTGTTCTTACTAAAGGCATTGCTGGAATCGGAAAAACTGTCTCTGTGCAGAAGTTCATTCTGGACTGGGCAGAGGGAAAAGCCAATCAGGATGTAGATTTCATGTTTGTGCTTCCATTTCGAGAGCTGAACTTGATCCAAGATAATCAGTACAGTCTTCACAGACTTCTCTTGGACTTTTATCCTGAACTTCAAGATCTGGACTCAAAGATTTATGAGGAGTGTAAATTGGTGTTCATCTTTGATGGTCTGGATGAAAGCAGAATGACACTTATGTTTTCAGATGCTCATGAAGTTTCTGATGTGACTGAGACTTCATCAGTGGGTGTGTTGATGTCAAACCTTATGAAAGGAGTGCTGCTTCCCTCTGCTTTCATCTGGATCACCTCCAGACCAGCAGCAGCCAATCAGATCCCCTCCAAATACATCAACCGTCTGACAGCGATTCAGGGATTCAATGAGTCTCAGAAGGAGGAATATTTCAGGAAGAGAATCAGTGAAGAGCATCAAGTCAGCAGAATAATCTCACACATCAGAAGAGCCAAAAGCCTCCACATCATGTGTCACATACCAGTCTTCTGCTGGATCTCATCCACTGTGCTTCAGAAGCTCCTGGAAGAAGATCTGAGTGCAGAAATCCCTCAAACTCTGACTGAAATGTACATCCACTTCCTGCTAATTCAGATCAACATGATGAATCAGAAGTATGAAGAGAGAGATCCAGAGAAAGTCCTGCAGTCCAACAGAGAAGTGATTGTGAAACTTGCTGAAGTGGCTTTCAATCAGCTGATGAAGGGCAATGTTATGTTCTATGAGGAGGACCTGAGAGAGAGCGGCATAAATGTTAATGATGCCTCTGTGTATTCTGGGATTTGCACTGAGTTCTTTAAGGAGGATTCTGTCATTCATCAGAGGAAAATCTACAGTTTCATTCATCTGAGCGTTCAGGAGTTTCTCGCTGCATTCTATGCATTGTACTGCTATTTAAAGGAGTCTCTGCAGTCTTTGAATGAAAGATTCAAACAGCATAGTTTCAATAAAGTCTCTCTATGTGAGAAACTAACATCAGCAGTAGATAAAGCCCTCAAGAGTAGAAATGGGCACCTGGATCTGTTTCTGAGGTTCCTTCTGGGCATCTCACTGGAGTCCAATCAGAGACTCTTACAAGATCTACTGACACACACAGAGAACAGCTCAGAGAGCATCAGAGAAACAACACTGCACATTAAAAAGAAGATCAAAGGTGGATATGGACTCTCCACTGAAAGATCCATTAATCTTTTCCTCTGTCTGCTGGAAGTGAAAGACCTGACTCTGTCCAGAGAGATTCGGGAGTTTGTGAAATCAGACAAACACTCAGAGAATAAACTCTCTGCTGCTCACTGCTCAGCAGTCACATACATGATTCAGATGTCAGACGAGGTGCTGGATGAGCTGAATCTCAAGCTATTCAACACATCAGATGAGTGTAGAAGAAGACTGATACCAGCTGTAATCAACTGCACTAAGGCTATGTGAGTGTTTACTGTTTAATAATTAACAAATGAAGAATCATGTTTACAAATGAATACATTTCCTAAATGAGAGATTTTCAAAAAAAACAAAACAAGTTTAGAGTCTTAAAGATGTCATAACATGCCTTTTTATGATTTAAATATTTTATTTTAGGTTCACTTATAATTTTAGTTAACTTTTTTTTTTTTTGGACAAACATGCTGTGCATGATTATTTTCCTGTCTCAGTCTGAAACTTGTCAGTAAATACCTGCTTGTTGTGGTTCATTAATGTCACTGCATGTCTCTCGCCAACAGAGATGTATAGTAACGAAGTAGAACTACTTCACTACTGTACCCAAGTACTAAAAGGCTGTATCTGTACTCTACTAGAGTATTCTTTTTTTCTCATACTTCCACTTTTACTTCAGTACATATTTTCGATGAGTTTAATACTTTTACTCCGATAAATTTTTCACGTGCTGCATCGTTACTCGTTACAATTATAAAAATGTTACGAATCATTCCAAACCCCCATTATCACTGCCAGAGCGGTAGATGGCTCTGTCACCAGGTTTGATGAAGCTGGCTCATCATTGAGCGAATCAAGCGATCAAGAAGACGTGCGTGCTCCCGTTCCGCCTTTCGCTCTGCTGCCTGCCTACATTAAGAACACTTGAGCTTTGCTAGTTTGTTTCGAGATGGAAGAACCGGAAACAACGCCTTCAACTTCAAGTGATGGTGAGAGTGAGGATTAGGAAACCACCCTTGGCCCTACTTAAGAGTCCATGTTTTCATTTATCTGAGTGAAATACAATATAGACTTGTGCGTAGCCTTCATGAGGACGCCGACGCACTGAATCGTTCTTTGTTTAAATAGTTTAAAATTACTATTAAAAAGATATAAGACTCATGTTTCAGTATTTGATCACAATTTTATTCTGAGGAGTTATGTAATGAAAAAATGAGTCGATACCTTTAGTATGAATTATAAGCGTCAGCCGCTCCCCTTCAGAAAAAAACTCCTGTGCTGTCGTCATGAGAACGCTTGACAAAACAACGTTCCTCAGGGCTTTTAGCTAAAAAAAATTGCAGATTTTAACACATATTCATAGATTTCATAGGTTTACATCAGATTTCTATAGAGAGGAATAATATTTATTGAAATTATACCCAAAATGGGCCGATGTAATCATTATGAGCGCTGGATACTCTGATGTAGCCTACTGTGTTTTCAATCCATACCGGCAGCCTGAGGGCGCCCTGTGCACATTTAGTCCAAATATGGAACACATGAAGAAGAGACATCATGTGACATTCCTAGAACTCCCTGACATAAAACTTCCAGAGATGGCTGTGACATGCAGATAAATACCCAATAAACTGTAGAGAAATAAGGCTCAAGCAGGGAAGAGAAGGGAGTGATCACTCCCCATCACACACAAGTGATCACTTTAAAGCATCAATGCTTTAAAGGGGGAAGTGACATATTTCATCTGTTTTTGTTTACAAAGAGTTAAGCTCAGTGTTTTAAGGTGCTTTTGTACATTCATGTCCTTGTAGCCTATACTGCTGCTTCAGCCAAATGAATTTTAAGTGTCCTAAACATTTAAAATATTATCAATATGATGTTCAAACTTTTGACTGCTTTTTTTTTTACTACATAACACGATACTTGTACTTTTACTTTCAGTACTTGAGTAGTACATTTTTAAATAAACTACTTGCAATACTTAAGTAAAAAATGTTTTGAATACTTTAGTACTTCTACTTAAGTGTGGTGCTTAAAGAGTACTTTAACTTCTACTCAAGTTAATTTTTTGATAAAGCACTTGTACTTTTACTCAAGTACGGGTTTCGAGTACTTTATACATCTCTGCTCGCCAACTCACTGCTGCTAGATGCTTACGAAACGGATAAGGTAAACAGGGTTACCTTTCGAGGGAACTCGTGCTGCCTCCCAGATGATGCTTTTGGGGAACGCCTTCACCATTTCTTGGTCTGAAGCATGTTAAATAGTTAAATCTTGATTGCTGCTGCGTCACCTCGTGATGTGTGTTGGTGTAAGACAGAAGCTGTAAAGTAAAGTTGGCAACACAACAGCATTAGCTTTCTGTCTTCAGAAAGCACTCTTTTTGACTGTTTTATTTGGTGTTGTCTGTCCCTTGAATTATTTATATTATCAAATGGCGAGTTCCAAGCAGTTTAGATTGTGTGTGCATCCCTGCCCTCGTTACATCACAGGTGGGTTCACAAATGATCTGTGTGTGTGCTGCTTGGGTGTGGAGCATGCTCGGCCAGCCATTGAGGGGGGTAGCTGTGCACACTGTGAGCTCCCTCAGAACGCTCCGCTCCCGCCTGGCCGTGTTTGAAGAGAGCGGCCAGGCTCACACTTCCCGTGTCTGCCAAGGCCACGCAGCAGCTTCATTCATGGGGCTTGAAATTTGGATGTCGTGTCTAATTTAAATATAATAGAAGCCATTCTCCTCATGTCTTTTGAGCACACTTTTACGGCCCTGACCGACGTTCTCGTCAGGGCCGTAAAAGACAGAGAACTGACATTGTATGGGGATAGGAGAAACCCACCCAAATTAGCTTTGATTAAATAGGGGTATAATAATTTAGGTAAATGTGTAAGCTATATTATGCCTATTTTTTCACATCTTCATGGACACCACAATGATTTCCCTCGTGTGGAATATTTTTCCTTGTAATTATGTATGGTTTGCAAAAATGGCAACTGCTGCGTCTGTGTAGATGAGAGAAGCAAAGTGTATGCACGTTGTGCACATGCTACATTACAGCCAAGCATGCGGCCTTAAAATAGCATCTGAATATCGCGCCACGGAATTGTTTTCTGGAACTGCAAAATACCACCAGGGAACGTTTGTGCTGGAACGCGCCTCGTCTTTTCGCTGAACCACCCCGGGAGCGCAAGTTCATTCCCTAATTTACAGACGTGCGTCTGTGGAGGGAAAAGTCTGCTGTGCGTCGGGTGCAAAATAGGTTAAAAAATGTCAATTGCGCTGGGTGCAAAGATAGTAGCCTGACTCCGCCCTCCTACGTACTTCCGCTCAATTTCCATTTTCCTTTAGTACTACATCTGCGATTCTGCTGTAGACTTTGGTTTTCTCTGATAAATTTTTTACAGGGCAAATCAGCGAACAGAGGGAGTGGCTGAGAACGATGACGTTGTGCGTTATTTTGAGTTGTAGTTCAGTAATGTCAGCGGAGAAAGATGCGAGCGAAGCCATTTGGTCCGTTGTAGCAACGCTGACGAATATCAAGAAGTTAAAGCTGGAGCAAGAACAATCTATGCTTAGTTTTGTTTTGGCCATGATGTTGTGGCCCTCCTCCCCATGGGGTTCGGATGACATACGTTACGAGCAAACGTTAGCGATTGGTGGCAGATCCAGAGTGACTCTGGGCAGATCCAATAGTTTTAGACTTCAATAGAGTACCCGCCTACAAGGAAGTTAACGATTGTCAATGGAGCGGTGCCAGACTCTATGTACAAATGAAATTAAATATACAAGAGTCTGGTGGGACCAGGCTAGCAAGATAGGGCCCTACATATTAAAATGCATCAAATCATTCCAAAAAACAATGCTAGACCGACTTCTAGTAATCTATAATCTATAACTATAAAGAACTATAATCAAACATAGTTCAACTGCATAATTCTATATCATGTCTACAACCTATATATGTGACCATTATGCTTACATCACATATAAGTCATGAAATTGATATAACTATTAGATGGTTGACTGAAATTGTTTCTTGTTTCCTATCAGTATGATCGTATGCTTATAATTCAGAAGATGGCTTGATTGAAATCTGTGTAAAATGTATCATATTCTTATGATTGGAATCATGTCTAAACTGTACTCTCTGTACTCTCTGCTAGAGCTGGAAAGTAAAGAGACCACAGATAAGGATAAGACACAGCTACCTCTGAACTAAAGACAGTGTCTAATTGGTCAGAACTCATCTAGTAGGCTGGACAAACTTTTTTAGTTTAAAGTTTAAAATCTTAGGACACGAACAAAGATTTGGAGTAGACATACAGATGAGTAGACCTACCGTTACAGAGAAACCATGTAGACAAGCAGACAAAAGACTGCAGATCAAGAACAGAAGCACATGGGTTAAACAATTTCTTTCAAGCCATCTGTCTACTCTCATCTCACTTTTCTTTCTCTTACTTAGTTTTCTTTTCTTTCCCGTTGAGAGTTTCGTTTCTTAGTTAAGTTTTGCTGTACAGTTTCGGTCAACGATTCCACAGCAAAGCCTCCTTTCAACTTCCAAGACTTTCCATCCATCCGCCAATACACCACGTGATTGGTGTGACATCAATCCAGACACGACAAGACTGCCAGCCAATCAACGAACCCAGGGGGCCGACAAAGAGAATTCCCAAAGGAACGCAAAGACAAATGCAAAGTAGCCTCCAGACTTTTAGCTGCATGGTGCTTTGATATAAAATGAAATAACCTGCCTAAGAAACGATAGAATGGTTAAATTAATGATTGATGGTTCGTTCAGGTCACGTCTTATAAGTGCATATATTTCAAGAATCTTGGGATTTCATCATCTCACTTTTAAAACTCACTCTTTCCTCTCTACCTTTCTGCAACTCATATGAATGTGTGTGTGTGTGTGCGTGTTTCTGTTAGATATTAGTTTTATGTCTTGTTTGTATTTTAAAGAGAAGTGTTCTTGTGTTATGTGCTTACGAATTTAATGTCTTAAACTGCTGATCTATGTTACCTTGCTAAAAAAATTGTATTTTCACTATAGTTTGGATATTAAAGGTGCAGTAAGACATCTGGAAAAATGCTAACTTTAGCTGACTAAAAGCGTACGTCCCACCCTCCCTGCAAATCGCTGTCCAAAGCCACGCCTCCTGAAAGCATGAAAACGCACAGCCCAAAAGACAACGTTACTGAAATACGAAATAAGAAAAGTGTCATTCACCGGTGAAAAAAGTTTATAGTACAGTTAGTAACAGTATTACAATACCGAACGTAAACAGACTCTTAAAAAAGGAATTAGATGCAGCAAGTTTTTGGTTTGTTTAGCTAGCAAAACTTGTCAGTGTGTTATTTCTTGTTAGTGTTGTTGTTGCTGCTTGCCTGCCATTCTCGGGCTAATTACTTATTATGTCTGCATCCATTCTCTTCTGGCAAAGGGGGTCATAGAACGTATTCCCCTAGAACAAAATTCCAGTTTCTACAGTCGGTACTTTAAAATCACGAAGAAGGATGGGGTCACTTAAACTGATCCGCCACTATCCTCGGGCCGGGCCGGTCCGGGCCCTTGATCTAGAGATGTGCACTCCCAAAGCAATAGAGTGTGGCGCGGGACTAGATTTGATGGGCGCGGGCGCGGGCGGTAATGCACTCACTCTGTGTGTGTGGGTTGCGGGAGAATAAAACGATTCACGGGACTCCCGCAAAATAGAAATATCTATGAATAAAACATAAAAACTAATACATTTTTATTCATCTGTTGCAGAAAAGCAACAAGAACAACTAAAACAAAATAGAAACGATTTACAGGCCAGAGTTTCTATTTATAACATGTTTGCAGCGTTGAGCGATGTAGCCAATCACAGACATATGTGATGATTTCTTGAACGCAATGGCCAATCAGAAGCATTTAATATAGACTCCACCGCTCAAAACTGACTTTTTGTTCAGTGCTGAATTCTGCATGCAGGCAAATCCTCTAATTATATCTAACAAAGTGTAGATATTATGTCAGCTTCATTGATAATAAAAGAGATGTGTGAGATCGCTATGAACTGATGTCAGCTTTTTAGGAATTATTAAGGGAGCGCACTTTGCCCGCATTCAGTCATGCCAAACCTTGCATGCAGTAGCCTGTTTGCTTTTATGTTAAATTAACAGTGGTTTGTGTGTTAATGCTTTAATAACAAATAATTTGTCAGGAGCATTTATGTTGATGTGTGAATCGGGCGGGAGTGGGACAAGTAAATTATTTTGCGGGCAGGAGAAAGTAACATAGAAAGTAACATAGAAAGTAGTTGAGAACATCAGTTATAACGATCCACTTATTAAAAAATGGTCAGGTTTAAATCGGGCTCGGGCTCATAATTACAGTTAATGTGTCGGGCCGGGCCGGGCTCGGACACAATGTGCACGGGCTCGGGTAGGGTCGGGCTTGATTTTTTGAGCCCGATCTAAGCTCTAACACAATATACCACCTCCAGCCGGATATGTGGAAGCTTTGGGTCTGGCCCCGGAGAGGGATCAGTTCCGAAATGCAGGTCTCTCCTTCCAAGGTGGTAGAGACCATTCTCAATTCTCAATTCAAGCTCCCTCCACAAGGATACTGTATACCTTGAAGTATACCATAAAGTAACTTTAATTAGGACCCAGGTTGGACCCAGTTAACTGCCAAAGACCATTTCTCTGCCAGTCTTTTCTCATCCACACGTAAAAGCCCCCTGAAATCAAAATGTACGTTTTTTTAGCTCTGGGTATGAATATGTTAGCCTTAAGGTTATGAATAAGCTGGTGTGTTCCAAAACAATGACAAAATTTGCATTTAGGAGATATGAGCATTCAAAACTTACAGTCTCTCAATTTGCTAAAAATTGACCTGGCAAAAGCGACCATGGCTGGCTGTACCTAACTGTGCGTTCGGTAGTACATGCATTCTCAGTATCAGCTGCTCGTGCTCATCAGTTCCCTTTCAGTCGAGAACGTCAGACAACCGTCGACCGAATGTGGATCACGCTAGGGAACCAATCGTCTTCGATTACAGTTGAACGAGCCAATGGAATTGGCGTGCGTGACTCGCATCACACACTCCGCCCCCACAGCGCGGGTATAAATACGGAAGTGGATGCACGCACTAGTTGCCTTTCGTTTGTCTCCCCGTAAGGCCTGTGAGTTTTCGTCCGACGGGCAGGACTTACAAAGCCTGTGGGCAAGCCGCCTCTTCTTTTGCGTGCCATGTCGTTGCTACAGGTCTATCAGGCAAGGGCACTCATGGACATGCACGAGGGTAGACCAGACCGTGCGCTCATAGGTGAGTGCCGCACTGCATCCGACCTCGCCCTCCGGGGCATGAGTGTAGTGGCGTGTGTGATCGGTTTGGAAGCCAAAAACACTTCCCAAACCGGTCCAGATGACAAACTATTCATCAGACTCAGCTTGCGATTCCCTTTCACTATAGGCTTCAGCCGAAGCTCAGTGATATTCATCACACCTAGGTGTTGAGCAAATATGCTCCTAAAAATAGTGACTTTTATCACACCTAAGTGTTGAGCAGTGCTCCTGTGTGTGCCCATTGCAGTCTGCTGGCGAATGACGCGATGTAGCCTCTTCCTCCAGCCGATATGAAGGCCGGCTTCTATAAGCCCGTACTTCATTGTACCCTAGAGAAGTGGGTCATGACCATCTTGGTCCTGTGTTAATTGAAACGGGCCCTTTGTCGGAAGCCTCCATTCAATTTGTTACACAGAGAGGTATTTCCAAATGCTCCGTCCCCAAAATTGGTCTGCAGCTTTCGACCTGATAGACATGTACTTCAGATCTCTATCCTTCCGCACCACAGGCCATCCTGTGTTTGTGCGTCCGAGGGGTGTGAAGTATCAGTACAAAGTCCTACCCTTCAAGTGCTCATAGCCAGTTGGGTCCTCAGGTCAACTGGGAAAGAGTGAACTCGTCCACAGACTGAGGATCTCTTTTCTAGTTTGGAGATGGATTCGGCCACCGCATCACTAAGACAAGTGTGTGGATGGTTAGTGCTCTTCATAGCCTCCTTGCGTATATGGTAGACGCAACCACTCGGCTTCCTCCGTATGAATACCGCTTCAGCACTGACTTTGCGGCCGAGTCCCGAGGTGACCGTGGCGAGGTGAAAGCACCCTGGCCTGCTGCCAAACCCTCAGTCCGTAACAGACTTGTTGTTTCTCCGGACCAACAGTCCTTAGAACAAGTGTCCATCAATACCGGCTGAGGGGCCACGTCCAAAGGGCATACAGTAACTGCTTGGCATCCATTGTCTACATTGCGACCGTTGCGCTACGCTTCCCTCGCATGTTACAAGCCCGTCACCTCCTCCTTGGAGTCAGAAGCTTCTGAGGTTGCTTCATTCCATTATATCTTCCGGCTGCTCAATCGTGCCGCTAACGAGCCTCACGACAGCCTTTGGCCAGGGAGAGTGGAGACTTCATTCCCAAGCGGTCCAGCTGGGCAGGGACCACTTTGGGGATGCACAGTTACATCTGTTTGCCTTTCCGGATTTGTTCCTCTGCCAGTTGTATTTTTCTGTCCGAGCGGACATCCCTTCGACAGACACTGGCTCTCAGCTGACCCCGGGGCGCCACAGAAATGCGTTCCCCAGTGAGCCTTCTAAAGCAGCTATGCGATTCATTGTCGCTTGGTGCTCCATGTCAGTGATTTTTATCACACTCAGGTATTGAGCAGGGATGCTCCTGGGGCTCAGTGAATTCCATCACACTCAGGTGTTGAGCTCAGTGATATTCTTCACAACTAGTGTTGAGAAAGGCTCCTGTCTGGTGCACTCATGTCGCTTGCACGTACTGTGCTAGGTCAGGAGTGGATCAAGTCTTGATAGTTGCCCCTTATTGGCCCAACCAGACCTAGTTCTCCCCTCAACAGCCCTTCCTGACTTCCCCTGAAAGCATTCTCAGGGACGGTGCATGATGGCACCCGCATTCAGACCCCTGGAGGATTTCAGGCCGGTCCTAACTTTGGATGTTGTGGTTCAGGTAGCTACCGCAGGAATGTGGTAGTCACCATCACTTCTGCGAGAGCACCCCCTGAATAGGAAGTTGTGCTTAAACGAAATAGAAGTGGAACCTATTAGTTGAGTGAGTCTTCTCTCCGTGAGGAGATCCTGAATGCGTCCGGTCATTTCAGTGCTCTCTTTCCTGCAAGATGGGTTGGAGTAGGGCTGTGTTCCTCCACCCTCAAAATTATGTTGCCTCTATTTTTTACGCACATCATGATGCAGTAGCATGGGAAGCACGTCCTGATCATCAGGTTCCTGAGGCGAGCAAGGGAAATGAATCCCCTTGTGCCCCTCTTTATCGTCTTGGTCCTTATCTCTGGTGCTACTGCACTCAGAGACCGCCCCTGAGCCACTGCAGTCAGTGAGTTAAAATTTCTGTTTTAAAGAAGCAGTTCTCCTGCTCGCCTGGTTTCTACTAGAGGGTAGGGACTTCAGGCTGGCTAACTCTCACAAGCTGAGACCCCGGCCTGGATATGTGCCCAAGGTTCCTACCTCTCCCTAAAGGTGGGACCCAGGTAGTGAGCCTGCAAGTTCTGCCCCAGAGGAGACAGACCTAGCCCTGGCTTCTCTGTCCGTTCGTTATTACGGTTTTACGTGCACAGAGCTTAGGACCTCATACCAGCTTTTATCTGTTAAGGAAATCAGCGGAAAAGGGGAAGGCTGTTTCCAAGCAAAGTTGGCCCACTAAATTAGTGGTTGCCTTCATTTTGGTGAAAATTCTGAGTTGCACTGAGATATTCTAGAGTTGGGGGCTGGGCGACACCTGTAGTCGATCCGCTGCTTCTCGTGGCCTCCCTTCATATGAAGCCAGTTCACCGTGAGCCCGGTTCGAAGTGTCGGCTTGCTGTGCCATCACCCTCCTATGGACTGAATACGTGCGCAATTCTTGCTCCAATAGAGTTCTCCTTATTAACTGAACCCTGTCAAGTTCCTCCATACCCTTCGGTTCGGACGTGGCGAATCGTCCGAAGCCAGGCTTATCACTCGTATTCACTGGTGGAACCTGTGTTAGGCTGGGTCCATATGTTGTGATCCCTAAGGTGATCCTATATGTGTATTCTTCCACAGTACGGCTCCCTGCGGCGAGCCCGTGTCTTCCCTCGGCAGAGTCTGCTCACTGTCTGGTTAAGTCTCCCCCCTGTCTTAGGTTGGAGACACCACAGTGACATTCCATATGTTGTACTGCCTGGTGTTGTGGTTTCAGTCATTTCGGGACAATGATTTCTCAGAGATCTTTGATAACAGAAAATAATTAGACTTTATTCAACGAACAAAGCTGAGGGCCTCTTGCCAGAGACCACTCCCGAGCTGTGCTCAGCTTCTCATACATATACCTTCAACCTTTCCAAAAAAGATCATACATACATATGGATATTTTGAGAAATATTTTTGTACCATGTGACATACTGAAATAGCACTCTCTGTTGCCTCAGCACTCTAGGCCTCTAGGCCTTCAAAGTCACCCCAAAGACACAGAGAAATAATGGTGTCTAAATTATAGCTAAATTACTTAATTTCAAAATAATAAAATCTTCAACATTCCCTCCTCTGGGGCTTATCTAAGCCCCACATTCACTATCCTTTTCCAGAGTGTAGTTTCAAAATCCAGCCCGCTCAGTTATGTTATCTAGTGACTCAAACAAGTCACCCATCCTTTACAATGACTGGATTATGCCGCCATACTCCGGAGGAGCACAAGAACCAAACCTCTTTCTCCATACATTTTTCTTTCTTTCAGTTGTTTTGCTTTTCTTTCAATGGAAAAAGTAAAAGATTCTTTGCTCCCTAATCAAACAACAATTTAAACATTGTTACAAGTGCGAGGATGAAATTGGTTCAGCATTGTCGGTTATTATCACAGTTATGTAGAATATGTCAAACATAAATATTCATTATACAATTAAAAGTGTTCTTGCGGTGTAGTCTTTTTTCGCTTCGACCCAGACACCCAGGGTCTGGCTCATCATCATCTTCTTCGTCCTCCTTCTTGAGGTACTTGAATCAACATCCAGGAGTTGTAAATATCAATTTGGTTGCCCTCTCAAATTAGTTTTCATTATCTTTTTTCCGCATTTCCATTCGTTTAACCGTGTTTTTTGACAATTAGCAATCTCAATATGCGAAGTACACAACAGAATAATAACCCACTCTTAATATTGCAACTCAAAACCATGACTCATAATCCTTCAAACTTAAATCAAGTTTTCCTTAATTTTTTCTTTAAGCTTTTTTATCTCAATCGTATTTGCTACATTTTTCCTCTTTGCACAGTATTATTTGGGAAAAAGTGCACCACCAGGAGACATATATGCACCAATCTCTAAATATAAGTCATTCTACTTTTTTCACATAATTGTTTTCGTCATAATGTAGACAAAGCATTATAGTAAATCTCTGCTGATTATAGTCGTAGTTGATTCATTTTGCGTTTTTGTCTTACGTGATCCATATGGCTAGTAATTCAAAATATGACTGGATAAATTCTTAAATTCAAAAATCAGTCTATTAGTCAGTCTTTTTTAGTTGATGAATAAACATAACATTTTAGTGCACCTCCTACTCATTAAATCTCAATATGCTTCGTTATAAAGTTTACATTTCAAATTCTGTCTACTTTATTACCAAATTTAAACAAATACCATTTTTAAAATGTTTAATCTCACGTGTTGCAGCTCCTTCTCATTATAGCTCCTCAGTTCAAGCCTTAACTGAATACTTTTTCTTCTACTAATTTCTAAATGAACAATCATGAATAAACTAATGTCACATGTAATCACTCAAACTAAGAAAGCTTTAAGAGCAATGTTACATTTACTTCATAAAAATCATTCAATAACCTCATCAGACACTTAGAAAAGATAACTCTTTAACTTTTCTTATAACTTTTTGCATATTCATTGTACTTTTATTTTCCTGCATACCTAAATAAATCTAACAATCTCAACGTTTTAATCTCAACCATTTCAAACATAAAGCTTTATAACTTATTATTATTGAAACTTCCTTGTGTTCGTATACAATTTATATTTAGTCTTCAATACTTCTGTTTAGCTGACTCTTTATCTGACCTTATTTCTGATAGACTTCCAATCTATGGATTACTTCTCTGTTAGAGATTTAATTTCTGTTCCTGACCCTCCTCTGTTGATTTCATTGCTTTTACCCATCTATATCATGTCCACATAATCCTTACCAAATGTTTTAATAGTTCTTCTGATACTGACATATGGTCTATTTTTGTCGCTGTTCTTTTCTTAGCTTTGTTTTTGCCACAAATTTCAAAAACTTTGCAAAAATGCCTTTAATTTGAACTTAATTTTAATTTAATTTCTGCCTTATTCTTAATTTTGACTTTCCTTTACTCCCCCCTTTGCGCACATGGTTTAATACCATTGCGCATTTGGATTGAGAATATTCAAAAGTATGGTTCAATAATCTATGCTTCATGTGAATGTCAAATATTCATTTTTTACCCCCCTTTGGTACCATTTAGATTGTTCAGAAGGGCCTGTTTATTATTGTTTCAATAACTTCCTCTTAAGTCTATAAACTTTCTATAAACACTACTTTATATATCTATAATTAGTCAATAGCATATTGAATCAATTTATAATCTTTAAAATCTAATATTAGTTAATTAATACCCAATGTTAATACTTGCTTCAATTTCAACTGTAGCCTTAAATTAATTTTGTATACCCTTGTATTGACAAATTTCATCTGAGTAACCATTAAGATTTATTTTAAAAGTTATTTTTTAGTTTTAAATTTTCCATCATGAATTGTCTTAATTCCCACTATGCTATACCAATTTCTTAAATTATTTGTTATCATTTATTAGTATTATTATTATTCTCTTTATCATCATTTCTACATTGCTTTGATTTATTTTCTTCAATCAATTTTGGTTCTGTTGGGGTTATTATTAAGTTGCTACCAAATCCATTCAAGGGCTAAACATTAAATTTTAGCAAAGGTTTGGTTGATGTTGACTTCTTTGAACTTGTACTCATCTCTCTTGATTCTCTTCTTTGCACATCTCCTTGTGAGCTTTCCACACTTCTCCTTACTTGGAGTTTCTGGTCAAGCTTGTCTCCTTTTTCAATTCATGATTTGATGATTCTGTTGGCTTTCTTGTCATCTTTACATCTTTACAAGGTGATGTTGTTAGTCTTTGCAATGGACTTTTCTGTCACTGTCAGCATGTCCTTGATCCCTCACTCCCTGTTGTGGGGGGGGGGGGGGGTTGCTGAAGACTGTTGGTGTATTTTAAGTTGAGAGGAATGGACTCAAATGTCACTCTTCTGAAATTACAAAGCACAGTCAATGGTTCATTTTGTTAGACTGTTCCAGAAACCTTCCTGGAATTTCTGGAGATTCCTGGAGCTTCTGTCATCTGTGAATGAAACCTTCGTAAGTTCTGTTAGTTCTGTTAGTGACAACACCATGTATTAAATCATCTGCTCATCTGGCCCATTGTCCTCCTTGGTGGCACCTGTGCAAAAGTTACATTATTACATACTTTTGACAAAGAATCAGCTCCATCACCATATGCTGAAAAGAAACTCAGATGTGTATACTCCTCCATTATATTCTGAAAGGAAAGTCAGATGTGTTAAGCGCTTCGCAAATGTGGCAATGTTTTTTTTACCATTTTCTTTTCCCATTGCCACTACAGTTTTGACCAGGAAATTAACCAAATTTATCCATGGTCATTATTTTATTGGGCAGAATTTACCCTGTGGGCCCAAAAATTAAATTTAGGATACAGCTGTATTGGCAAAATAATTGATTTGCCTTAGTGTTTCTTCAAACACCATTTCTCACTCCATTCATACTCAGTCACTCTCACACACACTGGCCAGCACTCATTCTTGCAGGTTGTGCTCTAAATGCGGCACTGATCATTTTAGCCACAAGGTCTGATCAGGTCAACACAACTATGTCAAACACTATTGAGAAGTGTCAATGGTCGTGGTTTAGTTTAAGTCCGCTGTTATAAACCCTTTTTTCTTTTTACAAATTCTAATAAGTAATTTAGAGTAATAGGCCTGTCAATTGTAATTTTTCAAATGCCTTTTTTTCTTGTCTCATTTTTTGTTCAGATTTTTCCTATTCTTTTTGGTTTTTGCTCATGAGCTGTTTTAAAAATAAACTTAGAGATCTCTGCATAATCTTGGATCCATGGCCAATAACATTTCCATCTCATTATCCCAGTTTTTACAACGTTTGTGATTTCATAAGTTTGGACTTTTGGAGTATATATATTTATTTTTTTCCTCCAATCTATCTCTAGAAAATTACCAAAACAAGATGGAGTGACCAGTGTCTTTGTTTTGTCAACAATATTAACATTCTTTGATATTGTGTGTCTTTCTTTATCTTTGTCATATAATAATTATATCATGCTTTTAGCCCTATCTTTGTTTAATCTAATAGCCCTCACTATACCAAATCCAGCCTCTGTTTGAGTTGAGCATTCGCTTGTCTCTTTCAGTGTATTTTCTTTCTTGCTTTGAGACCAGTGAATACTCAAGATGAATAAAGTTAACATAATAATACACTAAATTTGAAGCAGTCTTTAGAGTGATCATAAGGTTTTCAGACCTGTGAAGGGGTGTCAGTTCTTCTGTTTTTAGATAACCTTCTTGGCTGTCGCTCTGCATGTGTCGTCAGCCTATAATGTCATTCAAGGCCTGGTGTTCAGGCTCCGTTGTTGTTCTGCCTCTTCTCAGTTTGGGCATTGAAAGATTCTGCCACAGTTTTGCATCTCAGAAGTTTCTCTTTGTCCTCAGGAAAGTCTCAAATGAACATTTCACCTTTTTCAGCATTAAATCAGTGCTGAGCTTTCAGAAAGTGATCAACTTCAGGAGGGGAGCTGAAATCCCCTCACCCACTCCTGTTCTCTCTGCAGTCTTCTTCTTTCTGCAGTCGTGTCTCTGACCTTTGCCCTCTTGTTGCTTCCATTCGACACTGTCAGTGAAGCCATCTGTAATTTGAACACTCAGATATCTGCATGAATCAAATTGGACTTTTACAAATACTAATTCAAACTGTCCTTGAGCTATTAGCCCTTTATCTATATTCCCAAAAATTATCCAAAGATTTAACCATCTCTTTCACTAGTTCTTTAATATAAAAATCTCACTGGTTGACAACAGCAGTTCCTCCATTCTATTTTTAGTAAAGCAGTTCTTCGTTGCAGGAAAAAGCAAGCTATTTCTTCTTTGCAATATCAGCAATAATCTATCTTTGATTATCTGAATATAATCCAATTAAATAATTTCTCCTATCATAAAATCAGACTTCATTCTTTCTTATATATTTGCATGCTCTGTTCAAAATAATATGGTGAATGAAATGTTCCTCAATCAACCCTCAAGGAATTACTCTTATATATTGAATCAATAATTCCTATTTACTACGATTCTAAAATAGATTGTTTAACCGTGGTCACCCAATCTCGCTCACCTTCAACACATTGCACAGGTCATTTCTTCTTAACACACAATTAATTATCTGCAATGGGATACTTTTTTCCCATTCTGTTTTCAGGGATAATGAGATACAAATTTTAGACGTCTTCTGATATAAGATATAATATATTAAGCACATGCATTTTTATTTATCTTTATCTATTAATATCTTCCATTATATTTCTTAATTAAATATATATTTTATAACTTTAACTTATTTCATACTACAATAATCTCATAGTTAATATCTTGAAACAATTGTTTTCCTTTACTATTTCCTTTACTTTTAATACATTTATACTCATTACTTGTCTCTCAAGCTCATACACACATTCCTTGTCACCTATTTTTAACCACAGTCACAGTCAAGCAGACACAGGATCCCAGACACACACACAAAAGCTATATTCTACTTACAGTGTTACTCACTGTCTTTATAACAATACATCACTGATACACTTCTAACTCTCCTATTCCATAGGATTTAGCTCAACCCGAGCAGTCCCTCGCTAGCCGAGGCGGTAACTGTTAAGCCAAACATCTGTGTGCATGCTATCCTATTATCGTTAATAAGAAACACAGATCAACAATGATATCCTTATCATTGGACTTGTTAACCTTAACAAGTAAACATAAAACCGATTATCCTTAATCAGTACACGTCATCCATCTAGGCCACCTTGACAAGAAAACACAGATACACTGATATCCTTATCAGTAAACATACAACTGATTAACCTTAATCAGAACACCTTAACAAGCAACAAAATGATTATCCTTAATCATCAATGATATCCTTATCATTACATAAAATTAATATCACCAGTGTTCATACAATCCACAGAGGATTATCTAAACACTGGCAAAGACTATTGGGAGCTCCCTTCCTATTACAAACTAGACATGTACAAAGACCATGCATACAATTATTTCTGTTAATCAGAGACCCCTTTTCATTTTCTTAGTTCTTTGAATTTGGAGAAGCTTTTCTTACCATTTCCGGGCGACCGGTGACTCGCACAAACTTGAAGAAAAAGCAAAAAACTGCTCACCTCTAAGTACAGTGGCCACTGTTGTTTGTGCCAGTCAACGGTGACGCCCATCATGGTTTCTTCAGCTCCTTCCATGTCCTGCCGGGGTCGCCAAATGTTGTGGTTTCAATCATTTCGGGACAATGATTTCTCAGAGATCTTTGGATAACAGAAAATAATTAGACTTTATTCAACGAACAAAGCCGAGGGCCTCTTGCCAGAGACCACTCCCGAGCTGTGCTCAGCTTCTCATACATATACCTTCAACCTTTCCAAAAAAGGTCATACATACATATGGATATTTTGAGAAATATTTTTGTACCATGTGACATACTGAAATAGCACTCTCTGTTGCCTCAGCACTCTAGGCCTCTAGGCCTTCAAAGTCACCCCAAAGACACAGAGAAATAATGGTGTCTAAATTATAGCTAAATTACTTAATTTCAAAATAATAAAATCTTCAACACTGGTCATCCACCCAGTTCATATGTGTATTTCCACATGTTACATCCTGTGGCAGGATGTGGCTTCTGCAGCGTTCCTTCCTTCCGTTTGTACAGGGAATGCTTTCCCAGTGAAAGGAACAGCAGTGACATCCCTGGCCTAAGCCCTGTCCTGTCTCCTTAAATCGGGGGATCCGGTGGCTCTGTCTAGGCACTGGAAGGTGGCAGCACTAGTGGAATTTTCAAACAGATCCCCATTCAGTCGATGTCGAAAGAGGGAATGGAGGACGTAGTTGTACCCTCGCCACTACTGCTGGACCACCGCTGACTCCGGGGGCCGATCGGCTCCTCAGCGCGTGCATCCACTTCCGTATTTATACCCACGCTGCGGGGGCGGAGTGTGTGATGCGAGTCACGCACGCCATTTCCATTGGCTCGTTCAATAGTAATTGAAGATGATTGGCTCCCTAGTGTGATCCCCATTCAGTCGATGTCGACTACGTCCTCCGTTCCCTCCTTCAGGGAACGGTGGGTTGCATACGCAACCAGGACGTTCTCTCAGCACAACATGTCTCAGATCAGTGAACTGTTGGAGTTACTGGAATAACATATACTCCGGGATATTGGTTTATTTAGAGTCACAAACTGTGGATCAGCGCTGACTCACAACACAAACTGTTTATATATATATATATATATATATAGAGAGAGAGAGAGATACTTTACTGATCCAGAAGGAAATTAAGGTGTCCAATAGCTTATACATATCATACATACACAGAGACACAGACAAGACATCCACGCAAGCATACAAACTGCAAAAATACAAAGGATTATGTCAGTAGTGTGCCAATATTGTGCCATTACCATAAGGTTAGATTAGTAACATATTAAGAGTGGTATGGGAAAAAGAATGCAGAAAGTTGCCATGGTATCAGTGCAAGAAAGTGCCATTTCAAGTACATTGCCAGTGCAAATTCCACATCCTATTCAAGTACAACAGGCTACACAATTGATCAAAAATAAAATAATCATTATTTAATTAACTATACATAGACAATGAAGAAAAAGCCTACTCAGACAGAAAGACAGCACGGTGTATAAAACCATACAAGCAAACTAGCAGATTGGGCAAGTGGCCAATGTAGCCAATAAATGATGCAATATTTGGATTTATTGACAGTACTGGGCGCGCAGTTCACATGGGTTGGGTACTTTGTTTTTGTGTTTGGATGGCCGTGTTTGTCCGCCACCAGTAAAGTATGCATTGAAGTGCTCTTCTGGAGGCAGTCAATGCACATATCTACAGTGCAACATCACAATAAAGAAGAAGTAGAAAAGAATAGTTTTGGCAGCTTAGTTTCAAATGTTATTTGTGTACTGAAGAGGAATTTTTGAGGTGTGAAATTTACAGTAATTTATAGAATATCAAACTCGTATATATCAAACTATTAAAGACAGATTAATTCCTCATGTCATGACACTTGAACTAAATGCATTCAACAACAGATGAACCAGAAATTTTGAGTTACTGTTTAAGAAAACTTTTTTGCTGACATTGAAGAGAAGTTTAAGAGACTAAACATGGAAATAGACTAAAGTCACTTAGATACATGTGTGGATATTGATAATCTCACTTAAGCTAATGCAGCCAAAGTAGCAAATATTAGGAAGCTAAAATATGTATTAAATGAACAATTAAGCAGTAAGGATTCAATCTCTGAAAAACAGTAAAATGACACTAAATGAGGTGGAGAGGATACTCTCAGATTCAACAGGTTTAATGTCTTCAGCAACATTTTTCATTTTACATTTTTCAATGTGTAAGTTTCCTTTACATATCTTTACTGTTATTTCAGTATTGTTTTAATTTTATTTGTAATTATTTAATCTTTTTTAGACTTTCTGGATGTAATCTTACTGGTCAGCATTGTAAAATTGTGGCATCAGCTCTGCAATCCTTAAACTGTGCCCTGAGAGAGCTGGACCTGAGTAACAATGACCTGCATGATTCTGGAGTGAAGCTCTGATCTCTGATGGACTAAATAGTCCAAACTGTCAACTGCAGATACTGAGGTATTTAAGAATGTATATTATATAATTTAGAGTCAGCCAGTTTTAATGTTTATGTGTGTTTGTTGATGATCTGATTGTTGATGTCTTTGTTTTCTGATTTTTTTCAGTCTTGCTGGTTGTAATCTCACTGTTCATTGCTGTGAGAGTTTGTCATCATCTCTTCAATCCTTAAATTGTGTCCTGAAAGAGCTTGACCTGAGTAACAATGATCTGCAGGATTCAAGAGTGAAGCTGGTCTCTGATGGACTGAAGAGTCCAAACTGTCAGCTGCAGAAACTGAGGTATTTTTTTAAAATAAAAGGAAAGAAAACAAAGCAATGTCAAGTACATTTTTATTTGTATAGCGCTTTTCGCAATCCAATTGCTTTCCAAGCTGCTTTACTAAAAATTGTGCCTTAATGTCTTAAAGGCAGAGTGAGCAGGTGAAAAAACCTTGAAAGAAGCTGATTCCTGAAGCTGATCACAATGAATGTACATTATGCTAAACATAATCTAGTTTACATTGTGTGTGCGATATAATTATGTATATTGAATAAATTAATTTCTATCAGGTTTCAGTATGCAAAATTGACTTAAAATATATATTTTTTGTCATACAGAAACATTATTCAAACCTGTAAAGGAAACGTCTCGGTTACGTCTTGTTCCCTGAAGGAGGGAACGGGAGATGTTACGTCAACGTGCCGACGTAATTGGGATCACTTCACAGAGCCCTATCATCTTCGAGTGTCTACAGAACGAGCCAATGAACGTTGGCGTGCGTGAATCGCGTCATGTGCCCCATCCCGCAGCGTGGGTATAAACACGGAAGCGAGTGCGCGAGTCCGTTCCCTTTCAGTCCGTCGCGTTCAACGTTATGCCGACATGCTAATATAGTAGCCGAAGTAGCACGTAGCCAATATTGACCCTGGCTGCGTGCCGAAGTAGCTCTATTCTGGGGACCAGAATAGACACTAGAACAGGGCATAGGCGAGTGGACTGCACCTCCCTTGAGGTAAGCGAATCTCGATCTTAAAGGGTTAGTTCACCCAAAAATTAAAATTAAGTCATTAATTACTCACCCCCATGCTGTACCAACCCCGTAAGACCTTCGGTCATCTTCGGAACACAAATGAAGATATTTTTGATTAAATTTGAGAGCTGGGTCACTCCTCCATAGGCTGCCTAAGGGAATGAAACTTGACGGCCCAGAAAGTCATTAAAGAAAATGTTTAAATATTCCATGTGCCTACAGTGGCTCAACTATAAGTTTATCAAGCGACGAGACTACTTTTTGTGCGGAAAAACAAGCAAAAATAACGACTTTATTCAACTATTCCTTTTCTTCCTTGTGGGCCTGAGACAAGAGTTCAAGATATTTCCACGACGAATGCGCGAGAACTGAACAAGAAGTAGTAGAAGTCATGGTAGAAGTAGTCGTCCTCTTCTCAGTTCTCGCACATGCGTCGTGGAAATCTCTTGAACTCACGTCTCAGTAAATTAAACACATTTGAACCTTACAATTTCTATTATAATCCTGCTTGTTGTAAAGAAGGGACCCCCTCGAAAATGAGATGGTTCATCTCAAGGGGCTATCCTTTAAATAAATAAATTAAATTAAATTAAAATTACAAATAAACGTCAATATTTAAAACACTGTGTGTGTCATTTTTTTCATTTTAATTGTGCAACATTATCTGAACGAGGCGATCGCCTGTACAATCACAGCTGTGTCATGAGATCTTAATGAAGAGCGTGCGCTGCTTTGCCAGAGGAATAATGGGAATACACTTTTTATTTTTTAATGTTTTAAATGTTGAATGTTTTTGTTGTTTCAGCATGTTTATTAATCTCCCTTTTCTGTTAATATAACCATTGCACGCTATAACCTTAAACCCCGATGATCGATGATGTGACTTGTTTAACATGATCAACCCAGTTATTTTTGTATGATCAGCTCTGAAATATTCCTTCATTCAAAAAACATAATTTGATATAAGACCGGAGATTGCATAGGAAAGTACATTGGGACATTGCTTAATTTGTATCATCTTTACTCTTAATTTGGCTACTGACCTAATTGAAATATTATGCAAAAACAGAAATCCGACAGAGGCTACTTAATATGAACAAATGTAAACGCACCGTGTCTGCTTGATCGGATCACGGTGATCGCATGTTAATGCCAAGTGTAAACGCAGCCTCTGTGTTCAGGACTGACTGGGACCCTACAATCACGAGGAAGACCCGTGGGCAGGGCCGGATCAACAATTTACTGTGCCCTGGGCAACAAGACTCAAGGAGTCTGAAAATAAAGCAGACAGCTAGGGAAGCCTTGAAGGGGTCATGACATGAGAAACCAAATTTGCCTTGATCTTTTGGTATATAAGAGATCTTTGTACCATTAAAACTTCCTGCAAGTTTCATAGCTTAAGACGTCCTCCCCATTATAAACGAACAATTTATTTAATCAAGCTCTAAATACAGCTCGTTGTGGATCCATGGTATGAAGTTACGTCACGGTACGAAGTGACGTAACAGGCGTTTGCATATGACCGCCTCCAGTGCAGGACAACTACGCCTCATTTCGCATCATCGCATCATTGTCGCGCGGCTTGCGCCCACAGGTGTTCAGTCGACGTGCAGCGAGTGGGTCTGTTTACAAGATGACTGCGATGCCAGGCAGATGTGCTGTTCCTGGCAGTGGACAAACAACATGTTTGAATACACTGATGGCAGGGGAAAATGGATGCAGTTTAATTTTTATGGACGTCCCAGTCACGGCAGTGTTAATATACGCATGTGTTCTCTACATTTCAAGGATGACTATTTTGAATCGCAATATGATGCTGGCTTTGCCAGAAAACCTTTGCTTAAAGATCAGGCCGTGCCCACTATTCTGGGCCCAACAACGATGCCGCAAACTGTAAGTAATGTATTTCATCTTAAAACTACTTTTTATGCATAAGCAGCACTGACGTTAACCAATCATAACAGTGGGCGTAAACACTGAACTCTTAAAGGGGAAACACCCCCAAAACGGACTGTTTGAATCAGAGGAGAAACAGGGTGGGAAAAGGTCATAAATTACTAAATTTTAAAAGGTTTTTGTCCAAACAATTAAAGTAATACTATAATTGCACCTAAGGGAACATAATAAAACAAAAGCCATGTCATGACCCCTTTAACTTAAAACCAGATTATTTCTAAAATGCTAAAATGTGAAATTATCACCAGCCATGAAACAGGCGATTAGTGTGTGTATGGAGTAAAAGTAAACCATTGGCTACACTGCTGCATGTAGTTCAAAGTCAAGATCATGCTTATTGTTTCTATATCAATTGTTTCTATTTATTGTTTCGATAACATTAAATGTTGATGCACTACTATATTCTTATTATTTTATTTTAACAAATGGGCCTTACAACTGGCCTCCTTTCAAGACTGAACTCATAAACACACAAACATTTTAATTATTATGTCTAATGGCCTATCTTTTGCTAACAACACATGGGCATTCTGTCATAAGTCTAGCCTGTGTTTCTGTTTTGTTTCATGTTTAGCAGCTCCCAGTTATGTTTATTAGTCTTCCCAGGTGCTTCCTATTAGCCACACCCTCTTGTTATCTTGTTTAGCTTGTTTGCCGTTGTATTTAAGCCTGTGTGTCTAGTTCAGTCTTTGTCAGACCTTAATGTTTGTTGGCTGGTTGTTCTGTTCCTGAGGCTTGTTTCCTGAGTCTGAGTTTATGGTTTTGTAGTTTGAGTTTGTGTAATAAACGAATACTGCAAATGGATCCTACTTCCTCATCCTTCTAGACTATATGTGAATAACTCATAGTCTACACAACATTTCATATTAGGCTAATACACGTTAATTTACTCTTATATATTTTCCTTTTGTTTAACAGGTGACCCTAACACACTGGACTCCGTGACTGTTAAAATGTAGCCTAAATCGTGAAAAAAAAAAAAAAGCGTGAAGGTGCTGGGCCTGCTGGCTGTCTTAGCTCCCTCAGTTGGACTTGCGTGTTCGTTGTGATGACGTGGAGGCTGTTCAAGCTCGTCGTCCTCTTGCTATTGGCTGTTGTTCCATGTCTTACTGCTAGCTTCCACACTGGTGGTAGCCTGACTGCTAGCACTAACGTTAACGTTAGCTGTTTCCATGGCCACAGGAATTGTCAAATTGTCGAATAATTTCAAGTCCTTTTCTCTTTTTAATTTTCTTTTAGCGCCCCCTCTTAACTGCTTCTCCATTTTCCCACCGATTTCAAATTTCAGAGCGTCAAGTCATGTGACTCGACGTGACAGCTCGCCATTGCTCGCTGCACAGGAAGCTACAGACACTGTTTATGACGTGATTTAACATAATATTTTGATCGAACGGGTTGCAAAAATCTGCATATAATTAGGAAAGTGAGGACTGCGTTTATAACGTGATCTAACATAATATTTGATGGTGCCCAGGGCCCCTTAGATGTCCTGTGCCCCTGGGCAAGTGACCAGTTGCCTTAATGGTTAATCCGGCCCTGCCCCGTGGGGGCGGGGTCTGTCTACTCATCTGGGACGAGTGGTGTCGTACAGTGGTGGTGAGAGAGAGTTTGTGTGTCCCT
The DNA here is from genome assembly GCA_031834385.1 of Semotilus atromaculatus. Lineage (NCBI taxonomy): Eukaryota > Metazoa > Chordata > Actinopteri > Cypriniformes > Leuciscidae > Semotilus > Semotilus atromaculatus. Next base: position 5,680,360 of record JAULUF010000018.1, on the reverse strand, counting down.
AATATTGAACTGCTGTGTGTCTCCCTTCGACCTTTCTATCTGCCCAGAGAGTTCCCTCAGATTTTTTTTTACTGTCGTATTCATACACCCAAAGGCAAATTTTGACAGGGCACTGGACATTATTTTTAATCTCTCCCACAAGACACTCCCACATCTACTGTCTCCGGATGCCCCTAAGTTTATTTTAGGCGATTTTAATAATTGTCCTGTGAAAAAGTGCTTACGTGGATGTCTTTCACCTTTTTAGTGACTGTAATCCACGGTAAAGTCCTGGCCCTGACAAAATCTGTGGTAATACCCTCAAGCATTGTGCAGAACAGTTAGCCCTGGTTCACTGAGATTTTTAACTCCTCTCTTACTCTCTATAAAGTCCAGTGTAATGAGGTTTGTTGTTATGGGAAGAAAGAGGCAGGAACCGGCGAACATTTAACACTTTTAATAATAAAATAAAACAAATACAAATACAAAAGTATAAGCCAGCAGCCCCTCACGGGCAACTGCTGGCCACACAAAACAGACAAAAAACACAAATTCAGGCCTGTTCCTCTCTCGATCTTCACTGCCGTCGCTCCTCCTTTATGCTTCCGCCCCTCTGTGAGAGATGCGAGACCGGTGCATCTCACAGGTGTCGCTCATTATCAATCACGCCACCGGCCTCGTGCCGTTCTCTCACGTCCCTCGACCTCGTCCTGCTCGCCACATCCCCATCCTGTGGAAAACATCTACAATTGTACCCGTGCCAAAACTGCCAAGACCCACAAAGTCCAATCACTTCTGACCAATTGCGTTGACATCATTGGTCATGAGGTGGTAAAGCAGTACATTGTATTACAAACCCACCATCTTACGGACCCCCTGCATTTCGCTTATCAAGCCTCCAAGGGGGATGGATGATGCAATTTTGACATTAATGCATTTTTTGCATACTCACCTTGAGAAACCAAAGACTAAAGCTAAGATTCTATTCGTGGACTTTTCATCTGCTTTTAACACCATGCAACCTAAGATTCTTGCAGACATTTTAGCCAGTGAATTCTATCTTAATACAGGTATTGTTTATTGGATCATGGACTTCCTTACCAGTAGAGTACAGCGGGTTGGAGTGGGCTCATTTCTGTCTGATGTGGAGAGCCTATGGATGTTATCATCACAAGGATGTGTTCTCTTTTGCTATTTATTTTAACCAGCACTAACCAGCATAAACCGGCCTGTTTCAGCATGGAATTCATCTAGGTTTATGCTGGATTTTTCAATGTTATGTAATGTTATGTGATTCCTTTTGTTCCACATGTGATCTTGTCATGTGTAGGAACAGCGTTTTCTATTGGTAAAGTTAACTGTCTTTGGTGTAGACTTTTTTGGTTAGTAACTGTGCAGTTTACATTCATGTGTGTTTATTACACTAAAGAAAAGGTAAATAATTAATATTTTAATTTTTGGATTTAACTAAGAGTTTCACAGACAGCGAAACTTACTGTACATTATTATGAAAAACAACGAGGGTCATATTTTACAGTCAGAACTGATAATTAAATAATTAATTCATGCATTAAATCATTAAATAAATGTCAGTCCAGCTGTCTCTGTGCTTATTTTAATCAATGTTTAATCACATTTCTGTTATTTTAGATTGTCCATCTGTAATCTCACTGGTCATCATTGTGAAATTGTGGCATCAGCTCTTCAATCCTCAAACTGTGTCCTGAAAGAGCTGGACCTGAGTAACAATGACCTGCAGGATTCAGGAGTGAAGCTGTTATCCGATGGACTGAAAAGTCACCTGCAGATTCTGAGGTATTTTAGGGTGATTTTAACACTTCAGTGTGAGTTGAAAATAAAAACATACAAATACACAGTAAAGGCTTACTTTCAAGATGAAGCTCATTGCTAAAATATAAATGAATTTATATGTAAGCAATAAGGTACGAGAGGCTGTGCTGTATCGTGAATAAGTCACGGCTGAAGGGCGTTGTTAGGCATGACGCAAAGCACCACACAATGCAAATATTAAAGCCGAAAAATATTTATCTATGCAACTTTCATGAAGTAAAATCACTAAAAGCCTTCCTTCTGCTTTTACAGCAACAGAAGTTCCATTACATTATTTTGCCAATAGATGGTGGCAGAGACTGGTAGAAAAGACTTTTACATTGAAAGGACTCGTGATCTTGTGATCACAGAGAAGAAAGACGCAACTGACAGATGACTATAGGCACGGGAAAACCCCTCTGTTAAAAAGACAAGATGTCACATTAGGGATGGCGGAAACTAAAAATTTTCTTGACCGACCACAGAGTCTCATTAGCCGGTTGAAACCGGTTAACCGATTAAAGTTTAAAATAATGTTAAGGTCAACCATCGGTCAAACGGTCATCGGTTAACATCCCTATGTCACATACATTTAAACAGATTTTTTACATTATGAATATAGGACTGACCTGAAGGAAAATGCTATGTCTACTACTGTACTGTAAATGCAGGTACACTCACTTACTCTCTCACAATACTCTACTATTATTCAATGAAAGTGTTTAAGTTGTTAAGGGAGTTTGCTAGGGGTGTTGTGTAGTGATACATAGAACCGTTGGGTGAAGCGGTCATAGCCGTGTTTTCGTGAATAAAACACAGCTATTGACCAATCAGAATCAAGGATTGGAACTAACCATTTTATAAATACTTGTATTTGTCATGAGTATCACTTTATGATACAAGCAGCAGTATAGAGCTGTCTAAATTAATGTATTAACACGTGGACTTCATCAACTTTATTGTTTAATTCCATTCATTTTGAAGGTTTAACTATTTTGAATGGAAATATTTATTTCATAAGACATTACAGCCGTTTCATTCAATCATCTTTGATTTTTCTCAAAAATGAGCTGATTTGAGCGCACACACAAGGGTGTGCTTTTTCTGCGATTTTGTAAAAAAAAGAAAAAAAAGAAAACAAAGATATAATTATATTATCTTTTGCTTAGTGTGTATTTGTGCAGGTACCGTGGCAGATTTTTTCGAGGAGGTTAAGGTGTAAAATTAAATTTGATCTTTAGCAATGATAAAACAATATTAGACTTTGGTTTAATACAGTTTTTATGATAATTACGCTCCTATATGTAGTTAATATGAAGGCCTGATAACTGACAACACCTTATAATCTTTCCGATAAACCAACCAACACTTTTCAAAGTAGGAAATTATTAGAACTAATCACACACTGCCGTCTACAGATGTCAGGGTTCTGTCCCTTTTGTCAGGATTATATTTCTTTAATTATATTCTTGTTTATGTTTAGTCTGGTTTATTGTGAGCACATGGCTTCTTGTATTCCTGTGCCATGTGCTCTCTTGTCAATTGTCAGTCCCCTTTGACCAATACAATACAATAATTTCTAATATATGAATGCAGGGCCCCATTCAGTCTAACATTTTTACTCATATTTTGTAGAGGAACTCCATCCTCTGTGCCTTCCTTGTCACAAATGTACAAATGGCCCTGCCCACAATCGTGATTTCAGCCATGTTGGCATAAGTGATGATTAGCTGCTCTCCAGTGGCGTGCACTTAAAGGGTTAGTTCACCCAAAAATGAAAATTCTGTCAGTAATTACTCACCCTCATGGTGTTCCAACCCCGTAATACTTTGGTTCATCTTCGGAACACGAATTAAGATAATTTTGATTAAATCTGAGACCTGGAAGTGGATCACTCCTCCATAGGCTTCTAAGGGATTGAAACTTGTTCTCCCGAAATGTTATTAAAGACATCGTTAAAACAGTCCAAGTGACTACAGTGGCTCAATCTTAAGTTTATCAAGCGACGAGAATACTTTTTGTGCGCAAAAACAAACAAAAATAACGACTTTATTTCAACTATTCGTTTCCATCTCTGTTTGCCTCTACTCCGTTAACGTAGTGTGATAGCGTAGGGCTACGTCACACGTAGGGTCCCTATTGGCCAACACTGGACATGTGTGTGATGCATGTGACGTCCACCACAGAAGCGATACGCAGTTTTACTACGAGAACTATCTCGAGGCCCACGGTGAAGGAAATGAATAGTTGAATAAAGTCGATATTTTTGTTTGTTTTTGCGCACAAAAAGTATTCTCGTTGCTTGATAAACTTAAGATTGAGCCACTGTAGTCACTTGGACTATTTTAACGATGTCTTTAATAACATTTCGGGAGAACAAGTTTCAATCCCAGAAGCCTATGGAGGAGTGATCCAGCTCTCAGATTTAATCAGAAATATCTTAATTCGTGTTCTGAAGATGAACGAAAGTCTTACGGGGTTGGAACAACATGAGGGTGAGTAATTACTGACAGAATTTTCATTTTTGGGTGAACTAACCCTTTAAGGCCCTGCCCCTTTAATCGTGAAAATGCACTTTTTGGTTTGATCCAAGACCTTCAAACCCCCAAATTGGTTTTAGGAATGGCAGATCAGTACTTTCGCTTATAATTGGTTATTTGTGTGGAAGTGGAAGCATTTTTGGAAGCATTTCTGATGGAAAGATTATGGACGTAGAAATAATGTGACATGTTGGTTGTTATTTTCCTGTACTGGCGCACGCCTGTGACGTAAACGCATATGCGATGAGAGCCACGGTGAGCAGATCGGTGCCTTCACTGTCTAGCAGACTTTGGCATTTTTACCCTTTAGACAGGAACGCGACGGGGGAGCGTTTATAAGATTTCCACTCTGGAGGGTGGTTTCACTTTTTTGCGTTTTTAATTTGCAGTTTAATACGTTGCTTATACAAAGACATTTTATTTCAACATATTTCAGTCGACTTTTACTCATCTCAGTATAGCAATATAGTTTGGAAAAAGTTAAACTAGTATATATGTTCATGTTCATGTAAAAATAGCATGTTGTAAGTAAACTAAAGCACGCATATGTGCCGGTCATTCACACATAGACACACGATTCATATTTAAGCAGTCTTTTTGCGGATTACATACACTATATTGCGAATAGAACACAGCACTTAAGAATAAAGAATTTACTATTCACAATCCTCAGCTGGATCCATTGCTCCTTGAAATGAAACCGAAACCATCACTTCTGAGGTAAATTCTCCAGGATTATATTACTATTACGCTATTATTCCCACAGCATCGCAAAGATGATGTAAAGTACATGAATCTGATAAAACTGTGTTTTATCAAGCTAATGTGGGTGTTGACAGGTTTGCATGGATCGCCTCAGATAATTTGCATTTGAATAGCGAGCGCTCTCAGTAATAATAATAATAATAATAATACATTTTATTTATAATGCGCTTTTCTCAAACCCAAAGCGCTTACAATAAAATAACAAATACAGCAAGAGCAATAAAAACAATTAAGAAAAAGTAGCCTTAAACAAGTGTGTCTTAATCAACCCTTTGAATTGTCCCAACGTTGGTGCACTTTTGATTGAAGGAGGAAGTAGATTCCATAACTTGGGGGCTTTGCAGGAAAAAGCTCTTCCCCCCCCATGGTCTTGAGCTTACACAAAGGCTGATGCAATAAAAGGGAGTTTGCAGAACGGAGAGAACGTGATGGAGTATAAGGGCTAATAAGATCACGTAAGTACTCAGGAGCGATCCCATGTAGTGCCTTGTATGTTAGAATGAGAATTTTAAAATCAATTCTCACCTTTACGGGAAGCCAGTGCAACTGTGATAGGACCGGTGTAATGTGCTCACGAGGAGAGGTACGAGTGAGCACACGAGCAGCAGAGTTCTGTATATACTGTAGCCTATTTAATGATTTTGCTGGAAGGCCAGAGAACAGGGCATTACAATAGTCAAGCCTAGTTGTAATGAAGGCATGTATGAGCCTTTCTGTGTCTAAAAAGGAGAGAAATGGTCTAAGTCGAGCAATATTTCTCAGATGGTAAAAAGCAGTTTTAGAGACCTGTTTTAAATGTGCTTCAAAACTCAACTGTGAGTCAAAAATTACACCAAGATTCCGCATCTGTGGAGTGGGGGTTACCCTGCTAGAGTCAACAATCAGACTAACCTGCTCAGCCTTACGAATAGCCACCACTGTACCAATCAGCATCAGTTCCATTTTAGAGCCGTTTAGCTTCAGGAAGTTGTTCTGCATCCATGTGCTGATCTCTGCTAGGCAGCTATGCAAAGTTATTAATGAGCAATATGCGTCCGGATTTGTGGTGATGTAAATCTGTGTATCGTCCGCATAACAGTGATACCCAAGGTCATATTTACTGATGATCTGCCCAAGTGGAAGCATGTAAATAAGTTAAGTCAGATAAGTTACAGATGGGATCTTTTTTTATATTCTGATGCCACATTTATGTTACTCTTTGGGCCCCACTGGGCAATTTGCAGCCTCGGAACCTCGCATTTCCACTTCCACGAACAGCCTACATTTTTGAATGGGATATTGTAGGTGGGATGTCCAGATCTCAGCCTCTGGGCAGGACAACGAGCTGAAACCTGCGCACTTGCGCTCCTGCTCTCGTCTGGACATGCCCTGCCCATGGTGTGAATTTCAAGGAGATTGGAGGAACTTGAAAATCCGACCCAAAAAATCCCTTGGAGAAATTTTTAGTCAGTTTTTCACTTAACAGCCAGAGGAGCCCCAAACTTGACTAAAAGTTGTGTCACTCGATCCTCTGCGACGGTGAGAGATGCCAAGAATTATTTTTTGCTTTTTTTTATGCATCTCTCTGTCTTACATTGATCTCTATGGGAACATGTGTCTGTTAGGGTTAGTGCAGCAGTTAGGGTTAGAGGGCCTGAAAGGCTCAGGAAGCATCTAGAGTAGTGGTTCTATTGGTTTATTTGTTTGAGTGAGACATATAGTGTTTGCGAGGATGATGAGGCTGTTTTTATCCATCTGTAGGTTGTCTGGCTGTATGGTGACAGAGGAAGGCTGTGGGTTTGTGTCTTCAGCTCTGAGTTTAAACCCCTCAAAGCTGAAAGAGCTGGATCTGAGCTACAATCACCCAGGAGATTCAGGAGTCAGGCTGCTCTCGGACAAACTGAATGATCCAAACTGCTCACTGCAGATACTCAAGTACATCAAACTCTAATACTGACATACTGAACGTGTGTGTATGATGCATATCGACATTAATGTGTGTTTGTGTGTTTATAGTGTGGATCATGGAGGAGAGATCAGGATCAAAGCAGGACTAAGAAAGTGTAGGTCTACAAACACAGACACGTCACTGTTAAGTTATGTTATGTTATAGAGTATCTCTCCTCTTGTTCAGATGCCTGTGATCTCACACTGGATCCAAACACAGCAAACACTCGTCTCATTCTGTCAGAGGAGAACAGGAAGGTGACACGTGTGAAAGAGCATCAGCTGTATTCTGATCATCCAGAGAGATTTGAGAAGTATGAACAGGTTCTGTGTGGAGAGAGTTTGACTGAACGCTGTTACTGGGAGGCTGAATGGAGCAGGTATGCTGAAATATCAGTGTCATATAAAGGAATCAGCAGGAAAGGAGAGAGTGATGACTGTGAATTTGGATACAATGACAAATCCTGGAGTCTGAACTGCTATAATGACAGATTCATTGTCCGTCACAATAATATCTACACTCATATACCTGCTATCCGTTCATCTAAGAGAGCAGGAGTGTATGTGGACGTGTCGGCCGGAAATCTGTCCTTCTACAGCATCTCTGACACACACACATTCACCCACTTACACACACTCAACACCACGTTCACTGAACCCCTCTATGCTGGATTTAAAGTTTATCCTGATTCCTCTGTGTCCCTGTGTCAGATTACATAACACACACACACATTTGTATTAGTACATATTCAATTAGTTATGGTTTTTCATTGTCATCAAAAGGAAGTTACAAATCAGACAAACATACTGTTATAAATCTTTAGAAAAACATATTGCTTAAATATATTATTTTTTAAGTGATAATCAAATTCTATGATAGGAGTACACTTCTGACCCATTTTTATTATGGAAAATATATACCATTTATTAAAGTGTACGTTCGCAGATTTTCAACCTGTTGGTAATATGTGAATGAACAATGTTTACTCTTTTTCTGTGCTATCTGGACTGAGAAATACCTATTTATTTGTCAACAGAAGTTTTTGACAGACTTCCGGCATGTAGTTGAGTGAGTGAGGCGTGTCCGGGAGATGCTCCGTAAATTTAATTTCTTTACAATAGCCTAGTTAACAGGAACATTTAATATCCTTAAGACTGTAAAAATGCTTTAGTGAAAAACTGTTAATTGGTTAACAGAAAGTTTCCATACTATATACAGTAAATAACTGTGATAAATCTAATGGCACATTTAATGTCATTTTAATGTAAAATACCATTACATTTACAGTTTTTGAAAGTGAAAAAGAACAACTCATTGTATAATTTACAGTGAAAAAACGTAAATTGACATTCCCACAATTCCCTGCGGACACATTTTATGTATTTTTGTTGAAATAACTGTTTCTTCATAGTTTTCTTCGTTTTTTCTAATCAGTTATGTACATTATGGTTTTATGTTACATTTAATGTTGTTAAATTAATGTTTATTGCCTTTTTTTAAATGTCATGTGTGTTACCACGATGGTGTTTAATGTTTGTGTTTGCTTTCTTGTGAAAGAGCTGCATCTGATGAGCTTTAATTGATCATGTGATTCTCATCACTGCTGTGATTGTTGGTTGTCAGTGTATTACAATGGTACAAAACAGACATTAATACTTCAATAGACCGGTAAATTAACATTATATCAGATAATGAAATACGGTTTATTACTGTAAATTTAAGGTTAAGTCTGTAAAACCAATAACGTTGATACCGTATTTTTGACAGTAAAGTTCTGGCAACCACAGCTGCTGTTATTTTACCGTAAAAATTACGATTTATATTTAACAGTGTATTCATCAAGTTTACTTGACAAAAGTGAGGTTGTCAAAAATCAAGCCTGATGTTGATCCTCTCTGGGAGGATCGTTGCCATCGTTGCCATCAGTCCCCTACTGATTTATTAGATAGGTTTTGTTTATGTCCATCATAAACTTCTTTTTGGCAATCAATCTTTAATTGTTTTTCTTTAGTGACAAAGAGACAGATTGAGCCTTGCCCTTTGGTTTGCACTTTTGGACTTTCTCCAAATGTCACTGGCTTTTCTGGAAATGCTGCAAAGGCTTTTGCATTCTTCTGCTATGGAAACAAAATTTCTCTCCATCTTTCGATGGTTGGCTGAGAGATGTTATGAGCTTCATTTGTTTGGAAAAAATTAGGTATACGATAAAGTGCGACACTGGTCAATTTTCTGAGATCTGGGATCCATTCATAAAAAAATTCTGATCATGTTGGTACTTCTTCTAGAGTGGGTCAACCTAAGCATTAAAATGTCATTTTGATTGTGGCTTAAACCTGTTCAGGAGTATATGTGTGGATACTTACATGTAAGGTTTTGTTTGTCGATGATGTGCATACATTTGATATCTGGTCAAATATTTTTTCACTATTCTCCTGTATCTGTATCCTGGTATTATTGTAAAAGTTCGATAAACTTGTGAAAGCTTTCGTGAAAGCTACAGAATATCCTTCTGCATGTTTATATCCCGCCTAGCTATCCCCGCAACACACAAGCTTTGCCGTTCCAGAGATACTCTGACGAGGGTCAAATTGTTATGGCAAGGCGACTGCGTCAAAGTCGCTCAGATCTTTATTCCTGCCCATTTCTCCTGTATCCAGCACAGTGATTACGAGAACTAGACTGTTTATTGTCTCGTACTGAACTGAACAGTGCTTACCATCTAATTTACCCAGTCCTTAACACAAGTGAAGTGCACTCAGCAATCAATGATAAGAGGTATATATAGATTCAGCAATCTCACCTGTCTTTATTACATTATTACATTTTACATTTTTGTTAATGTGACGGTAAATAAATTTTTTTTCCACTGCCCAAGGACGAGCATGTGAAGAATCTGTGGTTAAAATTAATCTTTACCATGATACTACAGCAGTATAATCCTAAACTTTTCCTGTTAACAGAACCTTTATTTTACTGACAACTGCTTTTCAAATATCGGAGTCAGCTAATCAGCTGTGGGCCACTATTACATAAAACTATGTCTATTAATGCAGATTGTCTGTCGTTCTCACTACTTTGAGGAAAGATTTAGCATGGAGCAAGATTTGTTTTACCAATGTTTATGTTACATCAGTCATTCACGCTAGAGCTCGGATAATGTATACATTGCAGAGCCTACATGCACTGTTATTGATACAGTTTCCACGTGTTCACCGCAATATATTAGAAACATGCTCGTTAAATAAATTAGTACAAGTAAAATAATCAGTTGATGGACAGGCACTTGTTAATGCTGATGGTGAGATTTAGCAACATCTCAAAATGTATGTTACCTCAAACTGAGTAGTGGATCACTGAAGCGTCCTGGTCGAGTCGTCCAGCGATGGAGGTTTGGGTTGAATGAATGGTTCTTCTTCTAGTGTTTCATCATCGGACTAGCGCTCAGATTGATATGGTAAAATCGACCAAATCATCATTGTTCGTTACTGTGTTTAGTTTACGATGTAGGAACCCTCAGGACTCACAGAGCTGTCAGTGTTATGGCAATGGGATTTACGCGGTAAACCAATCACAACAGACTGAGCTGTCTGGCCAATTAGAGGAGAGTAGCTCGGAAAGGAGGGATTTAGAGAGATTGATTTATTTGGCGAGTCGTTTGATAATCATTGAAAATCTGGTGATGTGCAAATGCGGGCGGGCGGTAGTGATGTTACGTATAACACTGAAGCTTCGATGTGTGTATCGCGTAAGCGAAGCAATTTCTATTGAAGCCCCGTATCGGAGTGTGTATTGGTTTCCCAGAGGTCACGTGATCGATGACAAATGAAGCCTCACTTTCTGTCCAATCACGTGCGCGTTTCGCTTTGGGTGTCAGAAGGCTTGAACGCTCGAACCCCAGATCTTACTAAACGAGTCCTTGGCTCAGTCTGATTGACGGGTTTGTGAGGAGAGTGCTGGACTTTGAAAGTTAATCAATACGTTAAATAACCAAAAACCACTTATTCTTTTTTTGTGTGTGTGTCTTTTTGTTTTTGTAAAATCGTTGCACTTTTGGTGTTTTTTAGGTAATTCATTGTTGGTATTTGGGTGTTTGGGGAAGGGTTTGTAGTTACAGCAATGGCAATAGCAAAAAAAAAAAAAAAAAAGGAAGACTTCTAACTATTTTGAGCTTATAGCTTCCAATGTATGCATTTCTAGAAAAGAAGAAGAATATTTTTTTATTCATTTATTATTATTTTATTTTTTATTATTGTATTGTATAACTGTTGACCGTTGATGTGTCTTATATTCAGTCAATGTACATGTACAGTCACTCCCAATATATTTTTTTCTCCTCACACTTCTGAGGTGGAAAGCTTTGGCTTCTGTTGGACAGTGCTGTAGACCAGCACAAACAAAGCTGCCACCACTGATGCGATCCTAGAAGTGGATAAATACCTTACAGAGACAAACATACAAAGAGCTGAAGATCCACTTGAATACTGGAGAAGGCAGAAACATGTCTACCCTCACCTATATACATTGGCATTACAGAATAATTAAAATCTTAATCACCTTTCTGTCATTCCTACAGTTACATAAGCACTATGACTGCCAAGTGTCATAGGCACATTTAATAAAAGAAGATCCTGTCACACAATATCCTATATACCATGTGTGTGTGTGTGTGTTTGTGTGTAGAGAGAGAGAGAGAGAGAGAGAGAGAGAGAGAAGGCCTACATTTGATCTTATTGAATCATATGTCATTTTATATTTTATTGTCACACTATAATGGGTTAAATCATTTATTTATTAATGGACAAATCAAACACAAACGTGTAAGGCTTTTTATTTGTACACATAACATTGAAATTATGGAGTGTGTGTGTTGTGGTTGCTTCATCTGACAGAGCTTCTAACACAGGTTTCTGGCTGCTTTATTTTAAATAAGCACCAGATGACGCTGTTCTCGACACTCTCGAAGCTTTGAATCTTTTTCCGGAACAGTCAGGGGAAAGCCTCATTGCTTCACAAGGCTTCATTTCCCCATCCCTAGCGGGCGGGCGGACAGAAGATACACACATCAACATACACAAGAACCAACAAGGACTAACTGGGCAGAAGCAAACCAAATACAGATACAAATCAAACAATATAGCTGCAAGCAGCAATACGGGGCCAAGCCGATGAAAGGGCTGTAGCGCAATACGGAGCCAGAAGAGCAAAAAGAACAGAAAAAGAATGTACATGAAGAAGAGATAGGTTCAGAAGTACAGATAGGATGAAATCAAAATGAACAGAAGGTCTGATGAGAATGAACACAGAATGAAGTAAAAAAACAAGCTTATTTCTAATCCAAGAGTAAGAAAGATTAATACAGCTCTTACCTGGATAATAAAGCAATTGAAATGACAACATACACAATTTTAAAGTCATCCCACATGGGACTGGAACCCACGACCAGAATGGTTCAGGATTTGAGATCCATGGTTTAGCCGATTACGCCACTCAGAGGACGTGAATTTCAAAGCAGCAGAGGAGAGGGTTCAGTGTGAGAATGAGTTCACAAAAAAAGTTCCATGACATGTTAACCAGATTAGCATGCTAAGCTAATTAATGCTAATTTAGCTTATGACTTGGTACATCCAATCCTGGCAAAATAGATATCCTCGGATTCGACATGGCGCAAGGAATCGACAGACACCAATTTTATGATTTTGTGACATACTGTTCACAAGTTACAGCCTCTGAACGAATTTTGGGTGGACCTCGTTAAGTTTGCGACGTCATAACTTTTTTTTTTTTTCAGTATAGCAAAAAAATCGGGAACAGTACTTCTATGCGGCTCAGTCCGAAGATCATTTGAGCACGTTTGGAGAAAATTGGACAAATTTTGAAGGAGGAGTAGCAAATAAACTGTTTCACATTTGCTCCAATATGGCGGCCAGTCACATTGTTGAAAAATAACATATGAGATATCGTTGAAATCGGCATAAGCCAAGGAATATATTGACATAAAGAAATCAAATTTCAAGCAATGTTAGCAAAAGTTATAAGCGTTTTTTCAAAGAACAATGATATCTCTGGAACACTAGGTGGCGCTGTGATCAAACTTCTCAGGTACCTTCGGGCCATGCTAATGATGATCCATACCAAATTTGGTGAAGAAATTTCAAATAGTTTAAAAGATATTGCAAAATATGACAAAATTCTAAATGGCGGACACGTGGTACATCCCATCATGGCAAAATCGATATCTACGGATTCGGCATGATGCAAGGAATCCATAGATACCACAATTATGATTTTCTGACAAAGTGTTCAAAAGTTATTGGCCAAAATAGCAATTTTGCATATCTCATCCGTAGGTGGCGCTGTTCCCGACTTTGGCAAGGTCCCTCAGATCATGCTTCCGATGAACCAATTTTCGTATCGATTGATCAAACTTTGGCCTCTTAGCCAATTTTGGGTCGACCTTGTTAAGTTTGCGACACCATAACTTTTGAACAAAGATGAATAAAAAAAATCTGTTCAGTCATTTCTATGCGGCTCAGTCCGGAGATCATTTGAACACAAGTTTGGAGAAAATTGGACAAAATTTGAAGGAGGAGTAGCGAAAAAACTGATAACTGTACATTTCAAAATGGCCACTACTGTAATGGGCGGGGTCTTAATGTAAGGTATTGGTTGTGATCAGCATGATGAGTGGAATCAGGTGTACTAAGTTTCATGTCTCTAGATCAAAGGGTTCAAAAGTTATAACCATTTCAATGTTGAATTTTTGAACTGGTGGTGGCGCTATAGAGTTGGTTCTAGAGACTCAAAACTTGGCTCAATTACTTTTCATGACCTTATCTATAAGTGTGCCAAATTTCATCATTTTCCTACTTACGGTTCAATTCTTTCATCATTTACTCACCCTTATGTCGTTAAAAACCTGCATGACTGTCTTCTGTGGAATACAAAAGAACAATCTTGAAGAATGTCAGTAAGAAAACAGTTTAAATTCCGATTGAGTTTCTGGTCCATAAATGGGAATCGAAACTGTTTTATTAGTAACACATTGTTTATATTACACAGAAGAAAGTAAGTGGGTGAAATAACCCTTTAACATCATGCATGGAGGTTGTGAAGGTTTCAGCTCAATACTTTTTAATGCTAGATTTAGCAGGGTTAGCCGAAAAACTAAATACTCTCACTCAACACTCATACAGTACACACGTGAGTGTTCCTCTGCATTTAAACTTTACATTTTCCACTTGATATATAATATATACAGTATATATATATACACTCACCGGCCACTTTATTAGGTACCCCATGCTAGTAACGGGTTGGACCCCCTTTTGCCTTCAGAACTGCCTCAATTCTTCGTGGCATAGATTCAACAAGGTGCTGGAAGCATTCCTCAGGGAGTTTGGTCCATATTGACATGATGGCATCACACAGTTGCCGCAGATTTGTCGGCTGCACATCCATGATGCGAATCTCCCGTTCCACCACATCCCAAAGATGCTCTATTGGATTGAGATCTGGTGACTGTGGAGGCCATTTGAGTACAGCGAACTCATTGTCATGTTCAAGAAACCAGTCTGAGATGATTCCAGCTTTATGACATGGCGCATTATCCTGCTGAAAGTAGCCATCAGAAGTTGGGTACATTGTGGTCATAAAGGGATGGACATGGTCAGCAACAATACTCAGGTAGGCTGTGGCGTTGCAACGATGCTCAATTGGTACCAAGGGGCCCAAAGAGTGCCAAGAAAATATTCCCCATACCATGACACCACCACCACCAGCCTGAACCGTTGATACAAGGCAGGATGGATCCATGCTTTCATGTTGTAGACGCCAAATTCTGACCCTACCATCCGAATGTCGCAGCAGAAATCGAGACTCATCAGACCAGGCAACGTTTTTCCAATCTTCTATTGTCCAATTTCGATGAGCTTGTGCAAATTGTAGCCTCAGTTTCCTGTTCTTAGCTGAAAGGAGTGGCACCCGGTGTGGTCTTCTGCTGCTGTAGCCCATCTGCCTCAAAGTTCGATGTACTGTGTGTTCAGAGATGCTCTTCTGCCCACCTTGGTTGTAACGGGTGGTTATTTGAGTCACTGTTGCCCTTCTATCAGCTCGAACCAGTCTGGCCATTCTCCTCTGACCTCTGGCATCAACAAGGCATTTCCGCCCACAGAACTGCCGCTCACTGGATGTTTTTTCTTTTTCGGACCATTCTCTGTAAACCCTAGAGATGGTTGTGCGTGAAAATCCCAGTAGATTAGCAGTTTCTGAAATACTCAGACCAGCCCTTCTGGCACCAACAATCATGCCACGTTCAAAGTCACTCAAATCACCTTTCTTCCCCATACTGATGCTCGGTTTGAACTGCAGGAGATTGTCTTGACCATGTCTACATGCCTAAATGCACTGAGTTGCCGCCATGTGATTGGCTGCTTAGAAATTAAGTGTTAACGAGCAGTTGGACAGGTGTACCTAATAAAGTGGCCGGTGAGTGTATATATATATATCCTATTTAGATGTTGCTGCAAATATTATTGTTTTAGTTGTTTATTATAATACCTCAGTGGAAATCCATGTTCAATGTTCAATGGACTGCTGGAAGAAGGCCAAGGCTGTAGATGACAGACTGTTATTTGCGGCACCTAGGTACTAGCCTGGTTCTACCAGACTCTCGTACATTTCATTTGTACAGAGAGTCTGGCCTCTCTCCATTGAGAACCATTTACTTCCTTGTAGGCGGGTTCTCTGTTAAAGGTCAAAACTATTGGATCTGCCCAGAGTCACGCAGGATCTGCCATAGCCAAACGCTAACGTGTGGTCGGAAACAATAAGTCAGAATGATCAGAGGATTATGTTTAGAATATGATGTCTGTCAAAACATTCAGAATTTGTGCCATGTTTAATATTCTCCCTTAATGTTTTTTCTATTTGTGCCCTCTTCTTTTTTCTTTTCTTCTTCTCTTACTCTCTTTTTCTGTTAAGACTATTGTTGAATAGATTTAAATTTCTTTCACATTTCCTCTCTTAATGAACCATAATTTCTCTTTTGTTTTGAAAGATTGTTTATATTTCCTGTATGTATCGACTTGTTCTGTTTGTTAATATTGCAATAAAAAAAAGATGTCTGTCAACAACAGCTGCAGGTTTTGTTCATCGAATTTAAAAGTTCAAGGAACAATTATAAATTCGAAATGTATATTTGACACTAAGGACAGTGATGTATTCAGTCAACTGTCGAAGCTGGGTCTAACATTAATCATTAACAATACGCCACTGCGGTCGTTTCGGATGTGCCGCAAATGCTGTACAGTGATCATCATGCACGCCGAGCTGCCGAGCTGCCCAGCACGAACTCCTAACTTATCTGGCTCCTTCACTTGGTCCTCCATTATTGCAATAAGAGGGGAGACGACAACAACTATCGGCTTTGCATCCCTATTGTTCGCCTTAGCTAACTCATTCACCACTAGTGGAGTGAGCTGGAAAATCAAACTTTTCCCGAACCCCGAGGGGAGGAGGGCCACAACATCATGGCCACCAACAACACTTAGCAAACATTGTTCTTGCTCCGGCTTTAACTTCTGTATATTCGGCAGTTTTGCAACAACGGACCGAATAGCTTTTCTCACGTCTTTGTCCGCTGCCATTACTGAACTCCAACTCAAACTGACACGCTACATCAACGTCATCGTTCTCAGCCACTCCCTCTATTCACTGATTGGTCCTACAAAAAAATTATTTCTGGAAACCTAAGAATATACAGCGGTCCCAGACGTAGTACTGAAGGAAAATGAAATTGAGCGGAAGTGCGTAGGAGGGCGGAGCCAGGCTACCTAGGTACATGATCTATCGGGGGAAAAAAGCAGGATATTAATGAGTCAAAAAAATTTGGTCAAGCTGACCTTGTGTTAACTTGTTTTATAAGATATTATTACCTTTCTGGAAAATCCATTAATGCCTCCAAAGATGACTGTATTGCACCTAGGTATTCAATAGACAACTCATTTTTAGAATTAAGCATTTCTTTGAGACAATCAAATCTCCTACATTGAAAAGTTTGAGATAGATTAATTGATACAGACAGAAAAATATAGAGACAGATAGACACTCACTCACCGGATCAGTTTGTGGTTGGTATCAATGTGTACAAGTGCTTTTGGTCCAGGAACAGAGTATTTGCGCCGCACAACACATTCTAGCGTGTTCAAACGGGAAAGGATACCCATGGTGTCAACATGTTGCATTGAGGCCTTAACTCTCTCCCACTGAACCCGATGTCCTCTGGCTTGCAAACTCCTCTTAACAAGCCGATAACCTGCATGTGGCATGCTTTCTTTGAATTCATCAACAAGGTTATCAAGCTTTGAGTCTGATAAAGTGCTGTATAGACCTCTAACTGTGTACAGACGAATGGCAGATTTAAACATCACTGTCCGCCTAGACACTCCGAGAAGACTGGCAATGCATGACACAGGGAGACCTTGATGGAGTAGATGCAGCAGGTAATCTTGCGACACATCAAAGTGTGGACGTCCAGCTGCTCCATGAGTGACTTAAATTAACACTTCCGCGACGTGATTTCATTTTTCCTCAGTTACTAATCTGTACAGTTCTGCAGTTCATGTCCTTGTTTCTTCTTGGTCTTGAGGCAGGATCATGACAGAACCATGTTTTGTGTACAAGCACATGGCCTCTCGTTTGGGCTGTGCGCTTGTGTTGTCTCGTTCATTTCGGGAGGTGGTGGACCGTTTGTGTCGGGAGGAGTGACAGGACTCTTCCACGAGGTCTTCACCTTGTGCCTGGCTGCTGGTAATCCCTGAGGGTTGTTGGATAGGCGTCGCGATGTTAGGGAACCCGGTTGGCTCCTCCACGACTCCTAAGACTCCATCCACCTCCTTCGGCCTTCGTGGGAAACGAGGGAGACTGACCTTGTGGGAGTCCCCTTCAGAGTCCTCAACAACGGAGTCAGCCCAGCCAGAGAAAGCCCCTCCTCCGCCTGTTACGGTTCCTGCAGTGCTTCCCCAACTGGTCACAAATCCGGTCATGGCCTCTGCTTCCCGCCCCAGGAGAAAAAGAAGAAGGGGGCTTCCCGTTCCCCATTTCTTCCTTCCCCTGAGTCAGCGACGGTTCCTGGACCAGTTGCTGAGGGCGCTGCTTTAGCCAGCGCGGTTCCCGAGCCAGTCTCTGATAGCGCAGTTCCCGAGCCAGTCTCTGCCGGCGCGGTTCCCGAGCCAGTCTCTGCCGGCACGGTTCCCAAGCCAGTCTCTGCCGGCGCGGTTCCCGAGCCAGTCTCTGCCGGCGCGGTTCCCGAGCCAGTCTCTGCTGGCGCGGTTCCCGAGCCAGTACCTGTCGGCGCTGTTCCTGAGCCTCTTTCAGATAACACAGTTCCAGAATCTGCTGTGGACATCGCTGGTTCAGACTCAGCTATGGGGAGCACCACTTCTGAATCCGGTCTAATGAGTGTTACTGGCTCAGCTGCAGGGAACCCTGACCCCTTACCTGCCCTGCAGCCAGCCACAGTGTTGCCCATCTCCGGTCCCCAGTCGCCTACGTCTCTCCGTCTTTTGTCCTGTCTTTGTTTCCCCAGCGTTTCACCACGTGTCACCCCGTTCCAGTCTGGTTTCCCCACGTGTCTCCCCGTCCAAACCTGCCCGGAATCCTCGCCCTCAGCCGGCTCCCCGTAAACCCAAGACTCTTACCCCACCTATCCACCCTGGATAACCCGCTATGGACTCTGTTGTTCCTCCACCCCCTCTTCCTTGTTTGTTATTTTTATTGTGTCATCCAAACCCTGTAGTCATGTATTCATGTATGCCATTGTTGTAGTTTGTCATGTTTTGTTGGTTCATGTCTGTTGTGTCTCGCGTTTGATGTTCTCCTTGGGAGCGTCTGGTAGCCGCTCCTTAAGTCATGATTCTGCCTTCATGTCCTTGTTTCTTCTTGGTCTTGAGGCAGGATCATGACAGAACCATGTTTTGTGTACAAGCACATTGTCTCTCGTTTGGGCTGTGCGCTTGTGTTGTCTTGTTCTCTTACCCCACCCCCTTGTTATCCTCATTTTGTCATTGTTTAATCAGTGTCACCTGTTTGTCCTTATCAATTTTGCCCTATTTAAGCTCCTCGTGTTTGCTGTCCTGTGCTGGTTTATTGTGTTTGCTTACATGGTTAATTTGTTCCTGCAAGTATCTTGTCTTGAGTCCTGTCTACCGAGAAGTTTTCCAGTATAGTTATCTTGTTCCTGTGAAGTTTTTTGTCTGAGTCTTAGTCTAGAGTTGTTAGTCCTTTTCTTTGCCTGTTCTGTTTTTTTCCCCCCCTTGTGGGGTTTTGTTTTCCCTTTTTGTCAATAAACCTTGTGTGTATTTGCAAACTGTCTGCAATTGGGTTTGTTCTTGAAAAAACCTCACAATATGCTAAACATTACGAAAAACTTGTAAATGGTTTATACAGAATGTAGTCTGGAATACAAGACTGTAATGTTCTAGAACGGGTGGTACAGTGATACTTAAGTCTCATTAAAAACCTGAAATGGAATAAGGAAAAACATAAAAGATGATTAAAAATATCTTTCACGCTGTACCTGTCCACTGACAACTTTTGGTCCCACTATGTACTTACATAGAAAAAAAAGTACAATGTACTTATTGTGTTCAGGTTGTAATGTAAAACACTTTTGCTGCTATTGAGATGTGATACTGGTAAGGTTAGGGACAGGTGTGGTGGTATGGGTCGATTTAAGGGTAGGTTAAGGTGTAAGGGAATGGTCAACTGTGTAATTACATCAATTAATTACAGTTGTAATTACATGCAGGTATTTTCAAAATATAAGTACAATGTAAAAACATGTATGTACACAATAAGTCCAATGTATCAAAGTAATAACTTCAATGTAAGTACTTCATATAAAATGGGACCCAACTTTTTGGTCTACTTTTTGAAAGGGTCTCAGCCTCTCAGCCCACTTATTATTTATTTAGTTGGAATTCAGTCAGCTTAAATGTTAATGTAATAAAATAATTAAAGGTTGTCACGATGCGCTCCACGACGCCTCCTCCTGGCCTCACCAGATCACTCTCTCCCGAGTTCTAGGACTTCACCTCCCATCACTCCCTTCACTAATCACCTCCTTCCATCCCTGTCTCATCTCAGCCAACTATTCCCACTCAGCTCCCCTTTATCTGGACCTCGCTCCCCTTTGTTCTCTGTGAGGTCTTGTTACTGCCACGGCGTGCAACTCTGAACAATCTTCTATATTTCTACGTATTCCTGGTTCCTTGATTCTAGCCTGTTTCCCCCATTCCTCTGTGAACGTTTGCCGCCTGCCTACGACCCTTGCCTGGTAACCACTCTGAGTTTGGACTGCCCCAGTATATATTCACCCTGTGCTTTCTCTGTTTTCTGCCTGTTTGTGTTCATCATTAAAGTTATTGCACATGGATTCGAACGCCTCTGACTCTTCATCACAGAAGACCTCACCAACACAGGATCCAGCAACCTTGCATCGTCTAGCCTCAGAAGTCACCAATCAAGCTTCCGTACTGGTCGTTCATCAACAGCAGCTGGAGAAGTTAACTTCACTTACCGAAGAACTGGTGAGATCCATGCGGTCCCTCACGACGCGAACCGCCGACGCTGCTCAAACCACTGCACCTCCAGTTCAACCATCGTCCAGTGTGAGTAACGTTTCAACATCCAATAATCCTCGTTTATCATTACCCGACAAATACGACGGCTCGTCAGCAACGTGCAAGGGTTTTCTTCTGCAAAGCACTCTGTATATTAACCAGCAATTAGGACTGGGGCGGTATGGATTTTTTCTTACCGCGGTTGAAAAGCAAGAAATTCACGCTGTATTGCGGTAAACCGCTATTAGCACCATCCCGTGAAAAACTGCGCGCGCGCAATACATCCCGCGTACACACAAGCGCACACACAAAAGGCTAAAGCCTTGTTTATACTCGACGCGTCCGCACGAGCGCGAGTCTCCGCCGACTGCGCGCGTACCTCCCTAGAAGGACGAGACGTTTATACTTGACGCGCTCGCCGTTGTGCTATTCTGTGAAACGACAGCGGGCGACTGAAGTAATTGTCCTCTTAACCATCATCAACGTGAGAAGAAAGGTCCACACGTGACAATGTTTATTTTAGTACATCACCACCATTAACAATACAAAAATAATCGAGTAAAATACAGTAA
The DNA here is from genome assembly GCA_031834385.1 of Semotilus atromaculatus. NCBI lineage: Eukaryota > Metazoa > Chordata > Actinopteri > Cypriniformes > Leuciscidae > Semotilus > Semotilus atromaculatus. The sequence continues at coordinate 5,659,128 of JAULUF010000018.1, read as the reverse complement.
ACCCTGAGATTATTACTTCAGTGATATTAGAAGAAAATATGGATATAAAAACATGTAGGCCTAGGCTCAGGCTCAGTCAGGGGGCCAGTCCTCCTTTGGCCAACGAACGAACAGTGTATGATTATGAGTTAGGCAGCATAATGTCAGGAGTCAGATGTGATCGGAACTTTCACGATATTTATCCAGTTCATCTGGTTGGGGTTGGGTCATCCGGCCGGTGAGGAGATGAGTGTGTTGTCTGTGTTATGTCTGCTATAGGCTCATTTTGTAAATGTAAGAAACTAATTTAAGACGCACAAACTGGGTGCCGGTGCAGTGAGACATACATGCTTGCTCAGCCAGATTCGGCTCGAAGTCGTGCATCTCCGTATGCGGCGCCGTGCGCGATGTTACAAAGAGTCTTGCGCACCCAACGCGCGTGACCGGCCACACCACAATGACGTAATTTTTACAGCGCGCCCCTTCGCGCTCGTGCGGACGCGTCGAGTATAAATAAACAAGGCTTTAGGCAATTGAACTTAATAAGGAACATGTTTATTTAACATTTATTATTTCACATTTAGAACAGAAATGGAATGATGTCTAGACAAAACGTGCACATGTGCAGGCACTTTTTTTTTTGCTGTGGTGATGACGGTGACGAGCTCAGACCTGCGGTAGGGGTCACGTGACCGCGGTATTGTGGTAATGCGGTAACCGTCCCAGCCCTACCAGCAATCCCACCTCTTTTCAAACGACGACAGCCGGGTCTCTTTCATCTGCTCGCTGCTGACTGGAAAGGCACTAGAGTGGGCGACAGCGCTTTGGGCAGGTAAACTGGGAAGCTTACGTTTCCCTCTTATAACGACTTTCTCGCCCAATTCAGAGAGGTTTTCGAGCATCCAGCCAGCGGAAAAGAACCGGGCGAGCTGCTACTGTCTCTTCATCAAGGAGGATCTTCCGCGGCGGATTACACCCTCACCTTCCGCACACTCGCTGCACAGACAGGCTGGGGGGAGGATCCTCTGAAACTGCTTTACCGCAAGGGCCTGAATTCCGATTTACAAGGAGAACTGGCTTGTCGGGATGAGGATAAAACTCTCAGCCAGCCTTGATAATTTGATCCGAGCACGGCGCACCCCGCTCAAACACCGGGTCATTGTAAATCCTTCCGCCAATTCTGAGCCTGAACCCATGCAAATCGGCTTCACACGCTTAACCACTGAGGAGCGTGAGCGAAGAATGCGCAACAACCTCTGTCTTTACTGCGCCCGTACTGGTCACATGAGGTCGACATGTCCTGTAAGACCCACCTCGAGAGATTCTGCTGCGGTGAGTTCCTGTGTTCGTTCTCTCAATTCTCTTACTTTAGAGGTATCTTTCTGCTCTGATGAGGGAATTGTTAATGTAAATACATTGATTGATTCGGGGGCAGCAGGGAATTTTATTGACCTTGCTTTTGCTAAAACTCATAATTTCTCTCTCAAACCATGTGAACACCGGGTGTCAGTGGCAGCATTAGACGGACGACCCCTGGGATCAGGCAAGATACAGTATATCACTCAGCAGTTAACCCTTAATGTCGACACTCAGCACTCAGAGACCATCCAACTTTTCACCATAAATTCACCGCTGCACCCTGTGATTCTCGGTTTCCCCTGGCTGGAGAAGCACAACCCCTACATTTCGTGGTCCGAGAGGAAGGTAATTCAGTGGTCATCTCTCTGTTTAACAAACTGTCAACCTGCTGTCCTAGGTCCTGAAACTTTTTCCAGCCGTTCTGAAAATCCTGACCTGTTGGGGGTTCCCACTGAATACCATGATCTTGCTCTGGCCTTTAGTGAAGGAGAGGCCTCTCAGCTTCCCCCACATCGACCTTGGGATTGTGCCATTGAGCTTCTTCCTGGAGCTAACCCGCCCCGTGGGAGAGTCTATCCATTGTCCCAACCTGAGACCGACACGATGAAGTCTTACATTGAAGAACAACTCGCTAAGGGCTTCATCACTCCTCCCACTTCTCCTGCCTCAGCTGGGTTTTTCTTTGTCAAGAAGAAGGATGGAGGTCTCCGTCCTTGTATTGACTATCGCAGTCTCAACGAGATCACTGTCAAGTACCGCTATCCTCTGCCACTGGTCCCCGCTGCACTGGAGATGCTCCGCACCGCCAAGTTCTTCACCAAACTGGACCTGTGGAACGCCTACAACCTGGTTCGCATTCGAGAGGGTGACGAGTGGAAGACGGCTTTCTCTACGACTACTGGGCACTACGAATACCGGGTTATGCCGATCGGGCTTTCTAACAGTCCTTCTGTCTTTCAGGCCTTCGTAAATGAGATCTTCCATTGTCTACATCGACGACATCCTCATTTACTCTGATACCCTCGAAGCACACGTCCGGGATGTGCGAGCCGTACTTCATCGCCTGTATGCCAGCTGTATGCCAAGGTCCAGAAGTGTGAGTTCCACCAGACCCGAATTGCATTCCTTGTGTGGGCAGAATACGCCCAGAATTCTCTCCGCAAGCCGTCGACAGGTCTCACGCCCTTCCAGTGTGTGCTCAGGTTCCAACCTCCATTGTTTCCCTGGTCTGATGAACCCACGGATCTCCGTGCGGTGGACGCATGGTTGCAGAGGAGTGAGGAGACCTGGAACACTGCCCACGTCCATCTCCAGCGTGCTGTACGACATTGGGGGGGGGGCGCAAAAATCAATCTCGCCTAGGGCAACCAAAGGGCTAGAGCCGGCCCTGGAAAGCGCATCATGTTTATGTTCTTTATTTTACGAAATACACAACATTTTGTTTTTATTATGAGTATACACAAATAAAAGAAGACATTTAACAGTTTTGAATGATGTATAACACTTACATGTAAGATCAAAATCAACAGAGTATTTTGAGTCTCTTTTGCACTGATGAGAAAAAAAGTGAGCTGGTATCGCCGGCGCGACCGTGGACCCCAGGGGGTTAAAAAAACTCAAAAACCCTACCTAGAGTTTAATAGTTTGATCGCAGAAGGGATGAAAGATTTGGAGTAGCACACAGGAGCACACGTCTTACACACAGGATTCTTTGTGAAATCTCACAAAAGTCTTTGTGAGATTCACAGGAAATTGTGATTATTCTTCCTAGCGTCCGTGCCTCTTCCCCTCCGCGAGTAACACGGGTGCACGCGTGGGCAGCTCCTGTAGCAGCTGGGGTGGTAGCCATGGCAGCGAGGGAGAGTGACAGTCGCCCAGCCAATCATTTAATTCGTCCTGAATGGAGATAAGTAGCTGTGTTTATTGCAGCCCTGAGAGGACTACAGACACTCGATTTTTATACTTTCTTTTTCAGAGTACTTACATTTTAATTACGTGTTGGTATATATAGACAGTTTAAACAAATTTGGGCCTACCCTACCTTTAATGAACGAGACAAAAAATATACAATTGTTTCTTAACTTGCCGGTGAAGTATGTAGTGCCCAAGTTATTATTTTGGACAGAAAAATTAAACCCTCCTTTCAATTAAATGTAATGTTTTCATTAATTTATGGAGAACGGAAGAAATAGACTCCTTCAGTGTAGACATAATCACTAATTTAGTCATTTCACACAAGTCCGATGTAGAAAAAAATGTAAAAAGCAACATATGATGGCAGAGCTTTCAGCTTCATTGCACTATCCAAGAGAGAGTGGAGTGCTACTAAGTGCTACTGTGGATTTCTGTTTAGATATGTCATAAACATTTTGCAAAGAAAACCTCAAAAGGTTAATTATAGATACTGTAAGACAGAAACTCACCTGTTGACCACTCATTTTTCTCAGCTGTAGGCAAAGGCAAGCACGCGTTTCAAACCAGTACTTCTCCCGGGAGACTAGCGCTAAATTAATCCCCTATTTTAGCGCCATCTACTGTTTTGGAAGAGGAAGTTGCTCAACTGCATTTGTGAGAAAATCTGCCTGGACACATTTGTGAGAAAATCTGCCTGGATACATTTGTGAGAAAATCAAGCCGAGAGATCTCATAAAAAGCCATCTGTCTCACAACCATAACAGACAGGTATGCATTTGTATGCACTAGGTTTGGTATTTGTTCAAATGTTACAAGCAATATGTAGGATGGTTTGTATTTATTTGTGAAATATGATCTAGGCTCATTTATTTATATTTGTAAAAAACTATACATATTTGTTACTCCTCTGCATTTTCGCTCAAATTGATCTTTGCATTTGCACATTGCTTTCTGTTTGTTTGCGAGTCGAGTTTTCCTTTGCAAAGCAGATCGAGTTTGTTTGTGAAATGCTGTATTTGTTTGTTTAAATATGGCACATAATTCGCTCCATACGTTACCCCTTCTAAGGCCGTCTTGACCTTCGATTCAACCTCCCATGTGAGTGTGGAGATAACTACCTTCTCGGGCAAAATGCACTCTGGAGTAACCGGGCATTCGGATGGATCAAAAATACGAGATAAGGAATCGGGTTTGATGTTTTTGGACCCTGGTGGTACGAGAGAGAAAAGTCAAAAAGTCTGAAAAAAAAGTGCCCATCGACCCTGCCTGGAGTTGAGTCTTTTAGCAGATCTAATATATTCAAGGTTATATATTCAAGTTGTGCAGGTTCATCATATTCAATGAACGAATAGCACTTTTTCCATTCAGGAATACATTTTCTTTTCTGTTTTGTTGCATAGCCAGAGCTTCCTTGTTTCTGTAAAGAAGAAGAAATTTATCAGGCCTATAATGGGTTTCGTTCAATTGTAATGCATTAATTTAGAGTTTCTCTAAAATGTCCAAACCCACATACTTCCAGAGAAAACATCTATTAACCTGTTAATATGAATGATTATAAAGTTTGAACATGCAATACAGATACAGATTTAACTACTGTGACTTAAAACATATCTTACAAAATAAAACCACTTTTCCTAAAGTAGAAAAGTCTTCCCTTTGACATGCGGATCAAATTGCACTGATGCACATCCGATACACTCAAAACTGTTTTAAGACATAACCAACATAGTTTACATGAATACTCTTCAAAACGGACGTTTTGACATAATGTTGTGTGTATTTGTCCATTCAGACACGAAAGACAGCTCAATTCAGTCCTCGCGCGCACGCACAGAAACCCGAACCGAATAGAGCTCTTTTTTTGCGTCGTCACTCTTATTCAGATGTATATGTCTGCTCTACTCATTCTCCCAGATGCTTACATTTTTTAACGTTTTATGAGACATGCAGCGCATGTCAACCCGTGTGCCGCTGGGTAGATCAGCACGTTACAGTACAAATATGCGCATCTACCACAGACACAGGACATCATCTGACTGGATCGCTTCCCAAATCGTCACTATCTACATGAACATTTTTGTCTAGTTTTTATTCGTTGACAAAAATGTCAATACATTTTCGTCATAGTTTGTTGTCATTCAAAACTAGTTTTTATTTAGTTATCTAGTTTTTTTCTATGAAAAAATGTAGTTGACGAAAATAATCACAAAAATTATTCATCAACGAAATTAGCCTAACACTGGACCAATAAAAGGGACTAACCCCATAAAACAATCCAAATTAAACGGTCCAAATTATAAAAGGTACCCGACCCTTCTAACCAATGATGCCACTCCTCCAACGCTAACTTGTCGGCTAACAACTCTCTGTTACCAATGTCATATTTACGTTCTGCAGGTGATAAACGATGGGACAGAAACGCGCAAGGATGCATCTTGTCGTCTGAGGAAGTGCATTGGGAGAGAACTGCACCTACCCCCACCTCTGACGCGTCAACCTCCACCACGAACTGACGTGTGGGATCAGGGGCGACTAAGATTGGGAGCGGCTCTTAAGGTTGGTGAATACAGCCTCGGCTGTATCGGACCACCTGAACGTCGTTCTGGGGGAGGTCTAGACGGTCAGAGGCACGGCTAGTTGGCTGAAGTTGCGAATGAAACGCCAATAGAAATTGGTGAACCCCAAAAACCTCTGTAGGGCCTTACGGGAATCTGGACTTGGCCAATCTATCACAGCCTTAACCTTGTCAGAATAAATACGCACTCCCTCAGACAAGACGATGTAACCTAGGAAAGAAACAGACTGTGCATGAAAAGCACACTTCTCCGCCTTGACAAAAAGCCCATTCTCTAGCAACCTCTGAAGCACTTGTCTGACGTGTTGAAAGTGTTCCTGGAGAGATGAAGAAAAAAATCAATATGTCATCCAGGTAGACATATATGAATTGATCTACCATATCTCTCAACACGTCATTGACGAGTGCCTGGAAAACTGCTGGGGAGTTGGACAGCCCGAACAGCATTACCAAGTATTCAAAATGACCCCTGGGGGTGTTGAACGCGGTTTTCCATTCCTGGGTGTGCTCTTTGATACCAATCTTTCATTTAATAGCCACGAATCTAGCATCTGTAAAACCGCTTTCTTCCATCTTAAAAATATATCTAAACTATGAAATATGCTTAAAAAAAAGCAAAAGTTAGTTATGACCTTAAGGCTAGATTATTGTAATGCTTTAATGGGTGGCTGCCCTGCACCAGGGCTCGAGACTAACGGCGTCCTATCGACCGATAGAAAATGTGTTTAGGATGAACAGAAATATCCTCCAGGACAAAAGACATTTTTGTATGTGTGTTTTTATTTATTAGGCTATATATATTTTATTTATTACTACAACGGAGCGCGTCTTCTCATGCTGTTACTATAGTTATTATCACTGGCCGGCTACTCACCCGGAGACTAGTTTCACGGTAATTTACATCTATCACATGGCTTAATGACATCGCAAATATGCTGCGCTGATAAACAATGGTAAGGACGAGGTCAAACAGATTGAGCACCAAGATGGCCCTGCATCTCCTCGATCGAACCTGAGTAGGCCTACAATCCCCGAGTTTGATGTGAGTACAATTTAAATGATTTTTATTTTGATTAGTTACTGTATTGAAACAGTCTGCTAACTGCTTGCTACTAACGTTAGCTAACGTTACCGGGCGCTACCCCGGCTATGTATGTGTATATTAGCTAAAGCATACATTTAGATTTCAATATATTTGTGTTCTTTTTTCTTAGTCAGTCTAATTGAGGGTGACCAGACTTTCATGTTTTATGGGGACAGTCCCTTTTATTAGTGCAATAATTTTCGTGATTATTTTCGTCAACTAAATTTTTTCATAGAAAAAAACGAGATGATAACTAAATAAAAACTAAACTATGACGAAAATCTATTGACATTTTTGTCAACGAATAAAAACTAGACAAAAATGTTAATGTAGATAGTGACGATTTGGGAAGCGATCCAGTCAGATGATGTCCTGTGTCTGTGGTAGATGCGCATATTTGTACTGTAACGTGCTGATCTACCCAGCGGCACACGGGTTGACATGCGCTGCATGTCTCATAAAACGTTAAAAAATTTAAGCATCTGGGAGAATGAGTAGAGCAGACATATACATCTGAATAAGAGTGACGACGCAAAAAAAGAGCTCTATTCGGTTCGGGTTTCTGTGCACGCGCGCGAGGACTGAATTGAGCTGTCTTTCGTGTCTGAATGGACAAATACACACAACATTATGTCAAAACGTCCGTTTTGGAGAGTATTCATGTAAACTATGTTGGTTATGTCTTAAAACAGTTTTGAGTGTATCGATGTGCATCAGTGCAATTAGATCCGCATGTCAAAAGAAGACAGTTCTACTTTAGGAAAAGTGGTTTTATTTTGTAAGATATGTTTTAAGTCACAGTAGTTAAATCTGTATCTGTATTGCATGTTCAAACTTCAAAATCATTCATATTAACAGGTTAATATATGTTTTCTCCGGAAGTATGTGGGTTTGGACATTTTAGAGAAACTCTAAATTAATGCATTACAATTGAACTAAACCCATTATAGGCCTGATAAATTTCTTCTTCTTTACAGAAACAAGGAAGCTCTGGCTATGCAATAAAACAAAAAAGAAAGTTTATTCCTTAATGGAAAAAGTGCTATTCGTTCATTGAATATGATAAACCTGCACAACTGATGTACTGTAAAACATGCAGGAGCTGCCCAGCTCAGGCCATGGGGAACGCCCTGTTCCATGGGGTAACTGGACAGAAAGTCAGAGTGAGGAGCATCAAAGAGCATGCAGCCACGATTGCACACAAATCAGCCGATGATGCCTTACAAGCAAGAGCTCACCCAGAAAGAGGAGCACTGGTGGCAGTTTTTGACAGAATGGATGCAGCAATACAGGAAAAGATGGTGAAACTCTTCAACATAGCCTATTTCATTGCCAAAGAGGAGGCAGCCTTCACCATGTTCCCCAAGCTGGTGGCTCTTCATCACACCAACGGGCTGGACCTCGGCAATACATATAGCAATGACCAGGCATGCCGCATGTTCATCAAAGCCATCGGTATAACTTTCATTGAGGAGCTTCAGGAAAAGTTGTGATCAGCCAGGTTCTTTTCTATCGTGTCTGATTCTTCAGTTGACCGATCAGTGATGGACCAGGAGCTAATCTATTGCGTCTACCTCCAGAATGGCAAACCAGTGAACCAGCTTATCCAGATTGTTGCCCTGGACCATGCCCATAGCCAGGGCATTTTGGATGCCATTCTGGCTGGACTGTTGAAGGTTGGAGTGGGTGAGGAGAACCTGAGAAAACATCTGGTTGGCTTTGGGTGTGATGGTGCTGCCGTTATGCTGGGTGTGAACAACGGAGTGACCGCCAGACTTCAGCGTTTGTGCCCGTCCCTTGTCTCAATCTGGTGTGTGGCTCATTGTTTAGAGCTAGCTGCTCTAGACTGTGTCAAACAGGTTCCTCAGCTGCAAGACATTAAGCAAACACTACGTGCCATCCACAAGCACTACACCTGCTCTGCGAAGGCCTCGCGGAAGCTTCAGGAGATCAGCAAGGCGACGGAGATCTCCATTGTGAGGCCAGGCAACACTGAAGGTGCTCGCTGGCTACCACACATGTCACATGCATTGGAGGCATTGAGGAACTACAGGCCCATCTTGGTACACATTGAGAACCATGCCAGTGACCCTAATGACACGGAAGCAAGTGCAGCCTTGAAGGGGAGAGCAAAGCTTGTTCAGCACACCCCGAAACAGTACAATATGCTGCTATTCCTAAAGTAGAAAAGTCTTCCCTTTGACATGCGGATCAAATTGCACTGATGCACATCCGATACACTCAAAACTGTTTTAAGACATAACCAACATAGTTTACATGAATACTCTTCAAAACGGACGTTTTGACATAATGTTGTGTGTATTTGTCCATTCAGACACGAAAGACAGCTCAATTCAGTCCTCGCGCGCACGCACAGAAACCCGAACCGAATAGAGCTCTTTTTTTGCGTCGTCACTCTTATTCAGATGTATATGTCTGCTCTACTCATTCTCCCAGATGCTTACATTTTTTAACGTTTTATGAGACATGCAGCGCATGTCAACCCGTGTGCCGCTGGGTAGATCAGCACGTTACAGTACAAATATGCGCATCTACCACAGACACAGGACATCATCTGACTGGATCGCTTCCCAAATCGTCACTATCTACATGAACATTTTTGTCTAGTTTTTATTCGTTGACAAAAATGTCAATACATTTTCGTCATAGTTTGTTGTCATTCAAAACTAGTTTTTATTTAGTTATCTAGTTTTTTTCTATGAAAAAATGTAGTTGACGAAAATAATCACAAAAATTATTCATCAACGAAATTAGCCTAACACTGGACCAATAAAAGGGACTAACCCCATAAAACAATCCAAATTAAACGGTCCAAATTATAAAAGGTACCCGACCCTTCTAACCAATGATGCCACTCCTCCAACGCTAACTTGTCGGCTAACAACTCTCTGTTACCAATGTCATATTTACGTTCTGCAGGTGATAAACGATGGGACAGAAACGCGCAAGGATGCATCTTGTCGTCTGAGGAAGTGCATTGGGAGAGAACTGCACCTACCCCCACCTCTGACGCGTCAACCTCCACCACGAACTGACGTGTGGGATCAGGGGCGACTAAGATTGGGAGCGGCTCTTAAGGTTGGTGAATACAGCCTCGGCTGTATCGGACCACCTGAACGTCGTTCTGGGGGAGGTCTAGACGGTCAGAGGCACGGCTAGTTGGCTGAAGTTGCGAATGAAACGCCAATAGAAATTGGTGAACCCCAAAAACCTCTGTAGGGCCTTACGGGAATCTGGACTTGGCCAATCTATCACAGCCTTAACCTTGTCAGAATAAATACGCACTCCCTCAGACAAGACGATGTAACCTAGGAAAGAAACAGACTGTGCATGAAAAGCACACTTCTCCGCCTTGACAAAAAGCCCATTCTCTAGCAACCTCTGAAGCACTTGTCTGACGTGTTGAAAGTGTTCCTGGAGAGATGAAGAAAAAAATCAATATGTCATCCAGGTAGACATATATGAATTGATCTACCATATCTCTCAACACGTCATTGACGAGTGCCTGGAAAACTGCTGGGGAGTTGGACAGCCCGAACAGCATTACCAAGTATTCAAAATGACCCCTGGGGGTGTTGAACGCGGTTTTCCATTCCTGGGTGTGCTCTTTGATACCAATCTTTCATTTAATAGCCACGAATCTAGCATCTGTAAAACCGCTTTCTTCCATCTTAAAAATATATCTAAACTATGAAATATGCTTAAAAAAAAGCAAAAGTTAGTTATGACCTTAAGGCTAGATTATTGTAATGCTTTAATGGGTGGCTGCCCTGCACCAGGGCTCGAGACTAACGGCGTCCTATCGACCGATAGAAAATGTGTTTAGGATGAACAGAAATATCCTCCAGGACAAAAGACATTTTTGTATGTGTGTTTTTATTTATTAGGCTATATATATTTTATTTATTACTACAACGGAGCGCGTCTTCTCATGCTGTTACTATAGTTATTATCACTGGCCGGCTACTCACCCGGAGACTAGTTTCACGGTAATTTACATCTATCACATGGCTTAATGACATCGCAAATATGCTGCGCTGATAAACAATGGTAAGGACGAGGTCAAACAGATTGAGCACCAAGATGGCCCTGCATCTCCTCGATCGAACCTGAGTAGGCCTACAATCCCCGAGTTTGATGTGAGTACAATTTAAATGATTTTTATTTTGATTAGTTACTGTATTGAAACAGTCTGCTAACTGCTTGCTACTAACGTTAGCTAACGTTACCGGGCGCTACCCCGGCTATGTATGTGTATATTAGCTAAAGCATACATTTAGATTTCAATATATTTGTGTTCTTTTTTCTTAGTCAGTCTAATTGAGGGTGACCAGACTTTCATGTTTTATGGGGACAGTCCCTTTTATTAGTGCAATAATTTTCGTGATTATTTTCGTCAACTAAATTTTTTCATAGAAAAAAACGAGATGATAACTAAATAAAAACTAAACTATGACGAAAATCTATTGACATTTTTGTCAACGAATAAAAACTAGACAAAAATGTTAATGTAGATAGTGACGATTTGGGAAGCGATCCAGTCAGATGATGTCCTGTGTCTGTGGTAGATGCGCATATTTGTACTGTAACGTGCTGATCTACCCAGCGGCACACGGGTTGACATGCGCTGCATGTCTCATAAAACGTTAAAAAATTTAAGCATCTGGGAGAATGAGTAGAGCAGACATATACATCTGAATAAGAGTGACGACGCAAAAAAAGAGCTCTATTCGGTTCGGGTTTCTGTGCACGCGCGCGAGGACTGAATTGAGCTGTCTTTCGTGTCTGAATGGACAAATACACACAACATTATGTCAAAACGTCCGTTTTGGAGAGTATTCATGTAAACTATGTTGGTTATGTCTTAAAACAGTTTTGAGTGTATCGATGTGCATCAGTGCAATTAGATCCGCATGTCAAAAGAAGACAGTTCTACTTTAGGAAAAGTGGTTTTATTTTGTAAGATATGTTTTAAGTCACAGTAGTTAAATCTGTATCTGTATTGCATGTTCAAACTTCAAAATCATTCATATTAACAGGTTAATATATGTTTTCTCCGGAAGTATGTGGGTTTGGACATTTTAGAGAAACTCTAAATTAATGCATTACAATTGAACTAAACCCATTATAGGCCTGATAAATTTCTTCTTCTTTACAGAAACAAGGAAGCTCTGGCTATGCAATAAAACAAAAAAGAAAGTTTATTCCTTAATGGAAAAAGTGCTATTCGTTCATTGAATATGATAAACCTGCACAACTGATGTACTGTAAAACATGCAGGAGCTGCCCAGCTCAGGCCATGGGGAACGCCCTGTTCCATGGGGTAACTGGACAGAAAGTCAGAGTGAGGAGCATCAAAGAGCATGCAGCCACGATTGCACACAAATCAGCCGATGATGCCTTACAAGCAAGAGCTCACCCAGAAAGAGGAGCACTGGTGGCAGTTTTTGACAGAATGGATGCAGCAATACAGGAAAAGATGGTGAAACTCTTCAACATAGCCTATTTCATTGCCAAAGAGGAGGCAGCCTTCACCATGTTCCCCAAGCTGGTGGCTCTTCATCACACCAACGGGCTGGACCTCGGCAATACATATAGCAATGACCAGGCATGCCGCATGTTCATCAAAGCCATCGGTATAACTTTCATTGAGGAGCTTCAGGAAAAGTTGTGATCAGCCAGGTTCTTTTCTATCGTGTCTGATTCTTCAGTTGACCGATCAGTGATGGACCAGGAGCTAATCTATTGCGTCTACCTCCAGAATGGCAAACCAGTGAACCAGCTTATCCAGATTGTTGCCCTGGACCATGCCCATAGCCAGGGCATTTTGGATGCCATTCTGGCTGGACTGTTGAAGGTTGGAGTGGGTGAGGAGAACCTGAGAAAACATCTGGTTGGCTTTGGGTGTGATGGTGCTGCCGTTATGCTGGGTGTGAACAACGGAGTGACCGCCAGACTTCAGCGTTTGTGCCCGTCCCTTGTCTCAATCTGGTGTGTGGCTCATTGTTTAGAGCTAGCTGCTCTAGACTGTGTCAAACAGGTTCCTCAGCTGCAAGACATTAAGCAAACACTACGTGCCATCCACAAGCACTACACCTGCTCTGCGAAGGCCTCGCGGAAGCTTCAGGAGATCAGCAAGGCGACGGAGATCTCCATTGTGAGGCCAGGCAACACTGAAGGTGCTCGCTGGCTACCACACATGTCACATGCATTGGAGGCATTGAGGAACTACAGGCCCATCTTGGTACACATTGAGAACCATGCCAGTGACCCTAATGACACGGAAGCAAGTGCAGCCTTGAAGGGGAGAGCAAAGCTTGTTCAGCACACCCCGAAACAGTACAATATGCTGCTATTCATCCACCTCATGCTGGATGTCTTGCAAGAACTGAAGCACCTCAGCCTCCTGTTCCAGCAAGAAGGCCTCATGTTGCAGATGGTCTCGGATGGACTGCAGACAACATCCCTGGCTCTCGTGGCCATGCAGGTGAGAATTTTTTCATTTTCATTTTTTGTTAAAATACATACATATTTAACTATTTTATAATTACTTAATTCCATTTAAGGTATGTCTGACTGACCAGAAGATAACTGCATTGTTTGACCATTATAGACTGTTAAGCCAGTAGATCGGTCAATGAATAGATGAATGAGTCATGAAGAAATATGGAGGTTGGATCAAAGGTGGCGACTGCTCTAGATCCATGATTTAAGGACCTCAAGTGCTCGCCCAGAACAGAGAGGGAGCCAGTGTGGGCAAAGCTAAGTAAGTTGGTGAAGGGAGAAGCACCTGCTCCTCTGCCACTCGGGGAGGAGAACCCCCAAGAAGAAAACAGCCCTGCTACTGATGGGATCAGACGAGGAGACACCAGAAGACAATACTGTGGAGAGGTACAAGGTAGAGCCCAGTGCCAGTCTAGATCAGTGTCCACTGAAGTGGTGGTCGAGGCACACTGCTGTCTATGGTAAGATGGCCCACATCGCCCTTAAATAGGCTATTGGCCTATAGAAAAATGTTACCAGCACAAACGGAGCACAAACGAACGAAACTATTTGGGGTGAATTTGGAGCATGGTAACATCATCAGCAATTATTTAATATCTAATATTTTAAAACCCGACGCAGCACAAACTAAACTTTTATCGGCACAAACGAACAAGACTATTTGGGGGTGAATTCGGAGCATGTGGGGGGCTGAGTGACCTCAGAATGACCTAAAAATATTATTTTACTATCTAAAAAACCGAAGCAGCACAAACGAAACTTTTTACAGTACAAACCAGCACAAACGATTGAGCATATTTTGACGACGTTTTGCGTTGAGTGGGGGGCCAACTTCACACAGGTGTTTGACCATTTTGGAAACAGGAGATAAACCCCTGGTCTAATCCGCCACCTGGCTTGATAAACCCGTTCTCAAAGACTTACTTTTAGTCATTATTTGGGTAGCACACATTTTCTAAATGCCTTCGGCAAAATTCAAATGAGCCATTTTAATCTAGATGAATCTAAATTAATTCCAAGATTACAGTGAGATTAATCTAAATAAAAAAAAAGAATCTATGCCCACCACTAATATATATACACATATTACTTGTTTGGTTAGTTTGGTCAGTTCCCGCTTTTATTTAATGTGTGTGGAGTACGCTATGATTTCATCTGGTTTTCTCCTGTGTGATTCTGCACTCTAAAAAATGCTGGGTTATTTAATCTACCCAACCGCTGGGTTATGAAATGCTTTACCCATTATGGGTTATTTATATGGATTTTGACTCAACACATGAGTTGCACAAAATAACCCAAATTCCATCGACCCAACATACATCGGTTGACCCAGCACGTGGGTTGTTTGTGCTTCGAACGTCATCACATCATCACCCGAGTCCAGAGTCCACACACCGAGCACAGTCGTCACAGTGACAGCAGAGAACTTGACTGGTCATCCAGCGAGGCCAATAAATTAAGGTTTGTGTACACTAACTGTTACATGTCTAATTCACATTGTCTGTGTTGCGTTACCTATTAAAGTAATATATTTAGATTGTCGAGGCTAGTTGGTTGGTTTGGCTAACAACGTAGCTAACGTTAGCCGTTATCATGGAAGCACGGATAGCCTACAGCTTATCCGTTTGGTCTGAATTATATTAATGAAACAAGTTCATAATGCCCATGGGCGTATGGTCAAGTTTATTGAGTTCGCCAGGCTAATTTGCCAGCTAGTTTCAAGCTAGGCATAATATTTTAACTGGTTATAAATGAGCGCGCTTTTTTCCCCTGAAGCCTTTAATGTGAAATGCGAAAGCATAACACCGTGTTAGACTGATTGAAGTATGTAAAAACAGTGAGATAACCTGATATGTCTGACTAAATGCATTTATGTGCATTTATTTAAGTAATGTGGTGACCCACAATAAACAAATTTGTATATAAAATGGCGGCCTGGCAAACTTAACTTTAGCTGTATTATTTTAACTGGCCATAAATGAGCGTGCTTTTTCCCCCTGAAGATTTTAATGTGAAATGCGAAGGCATATCACAGTGTTAGACGGATTAAAGTAATGCAAAAACAGTGAGATAACCTGATATGTCTGACTAATGCATTTATGTGCATTTATTTAAGTAATGTGGCGACCCACAATGGATATTTTTTAACATTTTTTATATAAAATGGCGGCCTAGCTAGCTATAACGTTAGCCTATTATTTTAACTGGTTATAAATGAGCGCGTTTTTTCCCCCTGAAGATTTTAATGTGAAATGTGGTGACCCACAATAGATAAGAACACATTTTTACATAAAATGGCGGCCTGGCAAACGACAAGGGCCAGTTGAGTGAAGGGTTAAGGAATATGGAATAAAAAGTTTTGGGACTGCTGTAGACTGTTATATGACAGTCGTGCCCTGAAGGCTACGCTGTGAGCAGCCAAAAATATTCTTGTGAAGTAAAAACATAGACAATTTACATGTATGCAATTTGTCATATGAATTGTATAGGGAGAGAGGGAGGATTGTTTTCTCTATATTTTGTGATGCTAAATAAAATGTCTGTTATCTTCACATTGGATTACATTCTGCTGCTAGTCTGCATTGCTTTTGCATGGTGACATCTGAATAGTTAATACAATAGCAATTGTATTTTTGCTTAAGCTCTTTTTGTGTTTGTTTCAGATCAATGGACAGCTTTGTCATTGACACTTTGACAGAATGGCAGCTGACAGACCTTGTCGAAAGATTTCAAGGTAGGAAATATTTGTTTTCCCATCCACAGCATATCAAGTCTGCATTGCTACTCAAGCCCTTTTCAGACATGAATTTTTATTAAATATAATTTCCTCTGTTTTTCAATAGCTTCCATGTAATCTGTAAAAGTGACTCCAATAGATGAATTGGGCACATGTTTTTTGTAGGCTTTCAGTGCTTCATTCTATCACCGGCCAGCCACTGGATTCCTGGAGGAAAGGCTGCGGAACGTCAGGAAGCGGCTGAGATCCAGCAGGCCGCGACACGCCGAGCACGGCACAGACACCACCACAAACGGCAGATGATAGCGCTCTTGCAAGGGCTCTCATACCAGGTAATTATTAAACTGAAAAATTATTTGATGAAGCAAAACATCCATATTTCAGTGACTGACAACTGTTCTTTTTTACAGAATGTACCATATCAGACGAACGTGCTTCACAGCTTAAAGAATGGTTGAGAAACAATTTTCCGCGCCTCAGCCAGATAGAGACCTACAGAACACGGCAGTCTACAGGGCCAAATAGGGACAACAATTGGACCATCGATCAGATCCTCGAAGAGTTCCCTCACCTAATGACCAAAGGCATGGTAGGTATAGGGAAATATGATCTTGCATATGAGGATGAATTGTTTATAACCTTTTATTAGTGTGCCACATTGAATTGGTTTTAAAAAATGTGTTTTCCATTTTATAGATTGCACAGGACTTTCTTGTCCTGCATGGGGATGCTGCATCAAAGTTGTTTGAAACTTGGCTACCCATTTATGCTGAGAAGATCCTGTACCTGGCAAGACAGGAGGGGAAGCTGACATTGCCCCTGGATGGATTAACACCAGGTAATATATTCTTGTCTGCAGAACTTGTAAATGCAGGGTTTTCCCAGGGTTTTTAGGGGGCTTATGAATGGATAGTTAGACTTTATCATAAAACAATAATTTCTCTAGTGAGGACCAGGAAAATGGTCCTCACAATCTCTATATTTTAATTCAACTATAGTAGTCTGTAGACATTTGGTCCTTCACTCGCACTCTCTCACTTGCTCTCTTGTATTCTTTCTTTTTTAGCCTGGAATAAACATGGAGTACCTCCATTAGGCCAAGGCATGCAAGCCATACCCCCACATTCTGACGCTGGGAAATTATCAGAGTGCATTTCATGTTATTAATTAATGTATTATAATAAATTTTTTCAAAGATTCAATTATGTTGTTTTGTTTTTGTATTGTTTAAGTGTTTATTGCATAATATATGCTTAAATCTAGCATGTATTCTGTTCTAGGTTTGTAGTTTAACAGTTTTATAGCTATGGGTAATCTATTGAGATTTATTTTCTTCAGTTGTACTGTAATGTGTTAGAATTAATCTGGCATATGGGTTAATTGTACATTTGGGTACACTATATAACAAATATGTAGTTGAATTAACCCAGAATTGTAATTAATTTTACCCAGCATTTGGGTACACTATATAACAAATATGTAGTTAAATTAACCCAGAATTGTATTTAATTTGACCCAGCATTTGAGTAGAATATTTTAACTCACCTGTTGGGTTAAAAATTTCCAACCCATCTTGCTGCAATATTGATCCAGCGGTTGGGTTATAAAACAACCCAAGTTGGGTTATTTTCAACCCATCATTTTTTAGAGTGTGTGTATATAAAATACTTTTTATATGATATCTGCATCAAGCGTTTTTGATTCTATCATTCATGTTACGTCAGAATCATTATGTACACCTATATTATATAATATGGTAATCTTTACTGACATGTTTTAACATTGAAAAAACCTTAAACTGTATATTAAATATAAAGCAGATATTGTCAAATAGATTGTGTAATAACAATATTCATTTATTATTATTGTATTGAAGTAATAATTATTGTATGTAAATGGTTGAGATTTTACATAGTTACAGCACATTAATAGCGAATTAATTTTTTTAATGAAGTTTAAGGAAAGTAGGTATTGGGTATCAAAACTGTTTTGTAAAAACATTTGTTTCTAGTCTCTTGAAGGTATTTCAGAGATGTTTTCCAGAGCACCTGTGGCCGAGCTGGGATTTTCCCACCTGTGAAGGGCTGAACAAATTTTAGAGCCACACGTCAGACTCAAAGTTAATCATCATCAGAAACTTCAGTGCACTGAAACTGAACAGGTCTCCGGTTTCATTTAGCTTATTGCCAGTCATATTTAACATCTGAAATGTTACAGAATGGCATTTATCTTGTTTGTCTTCTGTTATTGTTTGGGTTGAGTAACAGTGGAGCGTTGAAAGACCCTCATCCAGAGCTTTCGGATCAGGAGCGTTTCTGGGGAGCGGATCAGTATGACTTTGCCATCATGCTGCGCGCCGGAGACCTCCAGTGCTTCTGGCACTTTGCTCACTATGGTGAGCGCTTCTACTTGCACTTCATGGTAAGACATTGTTCTGCATTTAAATATTAGTATGCACTTGAATCCTTTGAATGTTACAGCTCAGTATGTGTGTGTTCAGGTCCAGCTGGTGACTGGTGTGGCCCTTGATACACATCTTTCTGTGATTGTCAATGCACCGAGCGGCTTAATAGTCGGCAATGCTGACGATGCAAGTGGTCAGATTGGCTTCAGTGTTGAGGAGACTGGTGAGTCTCACCTTCATACGTGTTTTAGATCATCTGCTGCCTGTGTTATGAACAGAGAAATCATCTGTTTGTAGAATCCAAAGTGGATTTCATGCGGACTATGCAGGGAATGCCAGACACAAAATAATTTGCAGAGAAATTTTAAATTCATGCTGTTCCAAATGTGTATATTGTTTTTTTTCCCCCATAAAATATATTACTAAATTAATTAACATCAAAGTACCATAATAAAAGTCACACTTTCAAACATAAAACATATATAAGTTGAATAAATCAATAAATCAATAATCATGTGTATCTGTGCAGGTTTTTATCAGATGTGCTTCAGCAATTTCCACAATCGCTTTGGGAGCATGCAGGTTTTCCTGAACTTTGGTGTGTATTACGAGGGACAAGAGAACATTGAGAAACAAAAGGAAGAAGAGAAGAAAAAGAAAGAAGAGGATATGAAACAAATAAACAGTACATTGTCCTTCATTGAGGTAATAAACAACTGCATTTAGTGGCAACAAACACATTCTTACTGTAATGTAATTTGCTTATATACAGTATGTTTTTCATTTCTATTTTAAAAACAATGTGAAATATTAAATCGATTTTTTTTATTTTTACAGAAAAAAAATATTTCTTGTATTTCACATATATATTTTTCCACACCCAACTGAATAAAGCTTTGCACTGCACACAGGAGAGCAGCGTCAGACTGCAGAAGTTTGTCTTCCACATGTGGCGTCACTACAACTACGAGCGAATGAGACGAGGAGCTGATTTCTACCTGCTTCAGTCCAACTCTACTTATGTGAACAGCTGGTCTGCTGTCCAGAGTCTCGTCATCATCATCGCTGGATTCCTGCAGCTCCGCTTTCTGAAGAGACTCTTCAACAGCAAACCACCAGAGGGCGACAAACCCCGCTGTTAACAAACACTAAACCTGCGACTGTTCATCTCCAAACCAGCAGAGGGCGACAAACCCCGCTGTTAACAAACACTAAACCTGCGACTGTTCATCTCCAAACCAGCAGAGGGCGACAAACCCCGCTGTTAACAAACACTAAACCTGTGACTGTTCATCTCCAAACCACCAGAGGGCGACAAACCCCACTTTTAACAAACACTAAACCTGCGACTGTTCATCTCCAAACCAGCAGAGGGCGACAAACCCCGCTGTTAACAAACTCTAAACCTGCGACTGTTCATCTCCAAACCAGCAGAGGGCGACAAACCCCACTTTTAACAAACCCTAAACCTGCGACTGTTCATCTCCAAACCAGCAGAGGGCGACAAACCCCACTTTTAACAAACTCTAAACCTGCGACTGTTCATCTCCAAACCAGCAGAGGGCGACAAACCCCACTTTTAACAAACTCTAAACCTGCGACTGTTCATCTCCAAACCAGCAGAGGGCGACAAACCCCACTTTTAACAAACACTAAACCTGCGACTGTTCATCTCCAAACCAGCAGAGGGTGACAAACCCCACTTTTAACAAACTCTAATCCTGCGACTGTTCATCTCCAAACCAGCAGAGGGTGACAAACCCCGCTTTTAACACACTAAACCTGCGACTGTTGATCTCCAAACCAACAGAGGGCGACAAACCCCGCTGTTAACAAACACTAAACCTGCAACTGTTCATCTCCATTTATAACCTGCTCTTGAGGAATTGCGTGATTTTTTTCTTCCCAAACCACTTCAGCGGAAATCCCGCCCTGCAGCTAATTCTAAAGTTTTCATTGGTCATGTCAATCACTGTACAGATTGCCTACACCCAACCCTGATCCCTAAACCTACCCGTCACTATAACCTAAACCAATGAAATCGGCTGCAGGGCGGGATTTCCGCTGAAGTGGTTTGGGGAAAAAAATCACGCTGAGGAATTATTTCAGTAATACACGGGTGTTTCTTAAACATCTGAATTTTTTAATTAACAATTGGTTAATTTCCCCCTTTTTTGTTATAACAAGGTCCAATTTGTTTCTTTTTAAATTATTTTTATGCAGATTGAGTTAGTAAAACTACTTGTCCCAGAAAGAGACTTCCGAATATTAAAGTATGTAATATTTCCATCACACTGAACAGTTACAAGACAACAGTGTCAGTAAAGATGCTTGAGATGAAATATGAGACATCTGCTGAGTAAAGAAAATAAAGAAACGTAAATATCAGAATATGTATGCACCATTTACGATTAAGCTTGTGGAAAAGTATGAAAATATATTTTATTTGTGTGTGTTTAGGATGCATGAAATATTAACAGGAATTAGCCTTTGGCAAGGCCAAGAAGTTGATAAAAAAAAAAAATATATATATATATATATATTTTTTAATTCCATGACAGAAGGCTATTAAACACAACTAAACATTTGAAATGTGATGGAAATGACACTGTGTGATGATTTTCACGACTCTCAGCAAAATTAGATTATTGTTAATGTTCTTTGAAAAGGAGATGAATGTCAGTAACTCTTTATTTGATGGTTTGTAACCCAGTATATCTCCATAAACTGGAGAAGTGGTTTATTCCAGTAACATGAAGGTCCTGTGAGGACGCTGAACATCTGCTGATGGAGCGGCTCTATTCTGAGAGGAACACAATCACCTGATGATGCAAATATGAGTTTCACTGTCTGACACTTTATTCTCTGAAATGAGTCAGAAGAGCTGGACTAATGGAGGTTTGTTCATATTCATCAGTTTAGGGTGAGTGTAGTCTGAAACAATGACAAATGATGCAAATTAGACATAAATATGAACTGTCCTTCTGTTAAATTGTTACAGGTATTAAACATTTTCCATCCTAAACATAAATGAATAATAAACAATAAATAAGTGAAATTCAATAGCACTTCCACAAATATCATTGCATTTTAGTGTCGGTATGGTACGCTTGGAACCTCAACAGAGATGGTACCATTTAAAGCGATCCGAAGCGAGCCGTACCGTACAGTACGATGCAGTGGAAAAGCTCCACAAAGTGAGCCGTACCGATCTGTACCGTACAGTACGATGCAGTGGAAAAGCTCCACAAAGTGAGCCGTACCGATCTGTACCGTACCATGCAGTGGAAAAGGGCCATAAGTATAATTGGAGAAATGCTGATGTGGGGCCCGCTCCCTTACTGGATATCGGTGGCCTGCCTGGTTTTCATTTTCTGTCGGAACAAGGTTTCTGTAGGTGATGATGGTTCCTTAGCAGATGGGCAAGTTGCTGTCTTAGTAGGCTCAGAAGAGTACTGAAGCTGGTGTACTGTCACTAATTTGGTCAGTAACGTCAGTGACTTCGGGAAAATCTGTAAATGCGTTGGCTCCACTAAGTAACTGATCAGTGTGTCTCCTCCAGGAAAGATTCCCAGCAGTTTTTACTTTTGTACGACACTGGACCCGTCTGTACAGGTTCGGCCTCCACAGTAGCCGGACCCATTCCGGACCACTGCCATAGTTCTGGGCACGCACTGGTGAGCCTGTCGAAAAGGTTCGGTCTTTGGCTCGCAGGTTATCCTTGTCTATAAGTATATGTATAAGTTGTCCTCAGCTCTCCTTTGAACAATAGATAAGCTGGTGACACTTTGGTAGTCGCGTGTAGAGTAGTACGATAGCATACGAAGTAGTTGTTGCAAGAAGTTGATCCATGAAGGCGTTGATGAAATGTTTCCTGCCCAAGCGAACATGTTTCATGGTCTGAACAAACCTTTCTGCTAACCCATTTGTTGCAGGATGGGAAGGCGCTGACGTGATATGTTGAACCTCGTTTTCTAGTAGAAATGTGGCCATCTCATGAGATGTAATTTGGGGGCCATTGTCTGAGACAAACTGTATGGGTGGTCCAAATCTACTAAAGATTTCTCCCAGTTTCTCAATTGCCTTTTCAGCTGAGGTTGATTTCATGATTGCCACCAAAAGCCACTTACTGTGTGCATCAACAACAACCAACAGCATTTTGTCCTTGACTGGGCCTGCAAAATCAACATGATTGTGATGCCATGGCTTCTCAGGATATTCCTATGGGTGCAGTGGTGCCAGTTGTGGTACATTGCGTATGCTCTGGCATGATGTACATGTCCTAGCTTTTTCCTCAATTTGGCCATCTACTCCTGGCCACCAGAAGTAACTCCTGGCAATCTCTTTCATCCGTTCCACAGTGGCCTGCACACAGCTGCTTCAGCACTGATTTGCGCAGTACCGGTGGAATAATCACTCTCCTTCCCCACAGCAAACAGCCTGACTGCACTGAAAGGTCATGACGTTGAGAGATGTACGGTTTGAGCTCCAGGTAATCGCTCACACCTTTGCCTGTCATGACGATATCCATGACCTTGGACAGGACAGGGTCATTGCGTGTGCCCTTGCATACTTGCATAGCTGTTACTGTGGTCCTTTCCACTTGACTGAAGTAGAACATTTCAGCCACCGGGTTTTCCCTGTCATCCAGACCGTCCGCATTCCTGTGCAATTCCGACTTTCGGTACTTGATGTCGTAGGTGTGATCAGATAATAACAAAGCCCACCTTTGCATCCAACTGGCAGCAAGAGAGGGAATGCCATGGTGTGGACCAAAGATTGCAGTGAGTGTGCGGTGATCTGTTAGCAACGTGAACTTTCTTCCAAAAATGTACTGATAAAGCTTGCACACTCCAAACACAATGCTCAACGCTTCTCGCTCAATCAAAACTTTTTTTAACTAAGGATTCACATGAGTCTATAGCTGCAGCTGTAGTGATTTACAACTCAATACTGAAAGAGAGCTCACATGTGTGTGTGTGTGCGTGTGCGTGCGTGTGTGTGTTTCAAAGCACTGTGTGATCTTTCAATCTGCTGTGTTTGCTGCAACATTCAATAAAGCTTCTCAACAAGTTCCCTTTGTGTCTGACAACATCCTTCAACTAACAGATGAAGATGCAGGATCTTTTCAGAAGGTTGATGTAGCAGAAAATGTCCAATAAAGCTCTTGGGGTTTGAACATGGTCTCTGGAGACAGAGCTGCTCTATTCTGAAAGGATCACAATCACTCCAGCCTGACAATGCAAATGGGCTTTTCAGTCTCACTCTCTGATTGGTCACATGATCTGGACTGGAACAGTTTCACTTCTGCTGCACATTTACATTTATATTTAAAGAAGGTGGTGAAATTTAATATATAAAAATATCATAAAAATCATTAAAAAAACATGATCATAAATCAAGAATCCGTGCAGTCTGTTCAGTTTGATTGACAAGGATCATATATTACACTTAAAACATGATGATCATATTAAAACATGACTCATTCTCTTCATAAACACAAGATTGATGTTGATTGTAATGATATAGTGTTATTAGTGTGTGTGCTATGATCAGTGTGTGTGTAATTGTGTTGTATGAGCAGCTGCAGTTTCTCTCTGATAGAGGTTTTTGTGTGACTCTTTATCACTGTGTGAACACTCCTTTACTGTTGATCCAGTGGTAACTCTGACAGTAATAATCTCCTGTATCTTCAGTCTGGACTCCACTGATGGTCAGAGTAAAATCTGTTCCATAATCGGCTCCATTTCCACTGAATCTAGATGGAGTTTCGGCAGCAAGCGTTCTGATGCTGTTCACTAAAAGTTTAGGAGCTTCTCCATGTTTCTGAAGGAACCAGGACACACAAGACTTACAATCACCGTCTGACCGGCGTCCAATGGAGAGGCTGGTTTTACAGTTCAGAGTGACTGTGTGTCCGTTCTGAACATGTTTCACTGCCGGAGTCTGAATTACTGTCACCTGTCCTGTAGAATCTAATGGACAGGGAAAAGACATTGAAAATAACATTGAATGTTAAATAAAGTAAGCTAATTAATTTTTCGATTATAAGGTCTTACCCTGAAAATACATTCCTAAGATCAAGAAGAAGATGATGAATGTCATTTTAGTCTGTTAATATGATTTAAGTGTTAAACTCAGCACTAAACACTCTTATAAGCACTGAAGCATGTGCTGACAATGCAAAGTGACTCTCTCTATTTAAATAATTCAGCTGCAGTAGATCAGCCATAAACACATTTTCCAACAACTTACTCATGATGTGAATCATGCCAATCTATTATGCACACATTCCTGGAAGGACTCATGATATAATCATGTATATTATTGATTTAGCCATTTTAATATTTTGTAAGGTCATTGAACATTTTCAATTCTTTACACTGTGCTGGGCTCATAATAGTTCATGTAATAAATCCATAGCTGCCAACTCTCACGCATTGGCCGTGAGACACCCGCATTTGAATGGTTTCACACGCGCACACGCCACACCCCTGATTTCTCACGCTGAAGTGTCAACCTGGTCGGTCAAATGCCTGAAAGATGAGTTTATCTATAGATCTACGTGTTGAGCCACTCGGGATCGAATAGTTATACGCAAATTCGTTCAAATCGGGCGTAATCTAGAGCGAGCGTGCATGCGAGACAGAGACTGTGCTTCAAACCGCGTAGGGCGCGCGAACGGCAGAGAGAGAGAGACCTTGCGTAATACTGAGAGTAGGATTCCTGTCCATCACGCGCACAGGTTAAATCTCTTTAAAATCCCCCCCCTGTATATTTTTTTTACAGTCTGTCTCATGTCACAGTAAACTGGCCTGTCTATCATCTTGTCAAAGATAAAATCCTCCACATTTTATTTAATTTCCTACCGTATCGGAGAGAAATGCAGAAGCACGTTGATCTGTAACTCGCGGGTCTTTCATGTGGAGAACTCTCCTCATATGCATAACGTTAATTATGCATTTAAAAGTCAATGGCCCAACGGATCTTTATAAAAGTCAACATTGTTATTGTAGATGAAATATAACACGGTCACGGATAACTTTAATTAAATAAACTTTTAATTGAGTCACTCAAACTTTTATCTAAATCTCTCACCGTCGGTCGCGCATGTCATGTTTTGTAGTTTTTTTAAAACACTTTTTACTCGTGTTTGTAGTTCCTCCAAAGCGCCTTTCAGACAGAACGCGGAATGCGCGGCGCTGCGCTACCATAGACAGTAAAAGAGTGTGAAACCCATTCATTTTGCGCGGCGCAGCGCGAGGACGTTTAGTATGGAGTTAGAATGTTGTGTCTTTATTAAATGCAAGAAAATAAATTATCTGAGAGAAAAGAAAAAGTTTGAGAGAAAAAGTTATCACACTGATAGCAAAAAAGCATTTCAAAAGCATCCCCCCCCCCCCCGAAGTCTCACGCAAAGCTGTACTCAAAAGTTGGCAGGTATGTAAATCTGTATGTCAACATATTAGTGTTTAGGGTGGAACATTTATCAGTTCTCTGGTAGTGAACATCCCATGACCTCCAGCAAGCATTAAAACACACTGTGTTTATTTCCGTCATTGGTACAAGTAGCAGTGGGTGGTGATAGATAAGAAATGAACAGTTTTCTACCATCTTGATAACATTTCTTTAGTCATTTGGCAGTCCTGCAGCCTGAACCACAGTAGGAAATCCAACCCTACAGCGTAATTGCGTCATGAAGCACGTGTGAAATTAGTCCAATGGTGTGACAGGACGTCAGAAGCGGGTGACGTCATGACCAGGAAACTATAAAGCATGCCCACACGATGCAACGGTAGCTTCTGTGTCTTCAAGGAGCTCTAAACTCGTTTGTCTTATTTGGTTTTGTCTGTCCAAGTTATAAGCATATATATTGTTGTAGATTTTTCCATAAACCTAACTACTCTACCAATAATACTTATACTCTAGCGCAGTGGTTTTCAAACCCTGAGAATAAAAAAATGGGTTTTCTAATAATATTAATATTAATAATAAAAGCTTTGATTAGAAGTATCCTGACATGCGTGTTGCCCTCTCCTCCTGTGAACCAGCTTGGGACCAGATTATGCAGAATAAGCAGGCCCACCCTTCTCATTAATACACAACACACACACACGTTCGCTCCATCGGCAGCAACACACAAACACTCGTTGTTCCTTCCGCAACACACTCTTGTTCGCTCCATCGGCAGCAACACACACATTTCAGATCAATATATTTGTTTTCCTTTAAATTGTAATTAACACTAACTTTATTCTCATTTGAATTATAAATATGTTTGCTTTTAAACTGTGTGTGATTTTGGTTGGATGAGAGTTGGTTAAGTTTGACATGAGTTTACAGTTTGACAAAAGCACAATGTTGTGTTTTATTGTGAGTGTACACAAATATAAATAAACACTTTGCAGTTTGAATGATGTCCTGTATGAACAAAGTGACGGAGTATGCTTTTGTTTCCAGTGCCACGCCTCACACACACACACACACACACACACACATACACGCACACGCACACACACACACACACACAAATACACCATTCCAGGCTTGACATCGCAGCCTGTTCATTATAGCCGAAATAAAATATGATAATAAAATAGTCAACCTAATATAAAAATCACACTGCTCTGTTTAAATAGTCAGTAGTACAATTCGTACCATTCAGCGTAAGCACCGCTCAACTGATGTTTCCAAGCACATTTTTGCGCATGTGAAAAGGAAGATTTTTTTCCTGTCGATTTTGCAACGTGAGTGAAGTTGCAACAAAGCCTATAATAAAGAATAGTTTACCAAATACATTGCGAATGTTGAAACATTTTGATTCTAATGAGAGAGTTGAGCATAATACCGCTTACTTTTATTTTCGCTTTAAATTATTTCATTTTGGCTTGTTTATAGTTATTATTTTTAATTCTTGTTCTGTTCTGAATATTACATTTAAAGAGTTTGTTGTGGAATATATTTTGTTTATTTTTTAAGCAAGCTGCAAATGATAGGCTATTAATTTGTTAAAATTCCTGTATGTAGGCCTATAGCTTGATCAAATTATTTCAGAATCGACTTTGCGTTGCAATCGCGTCAAGGATCACATGCACGTGCATCATCAAAAGTGGTTAAAAAAGTGCTGAGCTGATTTTTTTCTGCGCACAAGCCTATGGGTCACGTAAAAAAAAAAAAAAAAAAAAGAAAAAAGAAGGGTCCCTCTTGAAAAAGTTTGAAAACCACTGCACTAGCACTGCACTGCACCATTATATTGACGTGTTTACACCTCTACGAGTCTACATTCGACTTCAGTATCCGTCTAATCCTATACTCCAGCGAGTCTTCTCTGTCGACTACAGCCTTAGCCCTAACTTACTTGTTTTTGCTGCGCAGCTTAAATGACAGACAGACTCCAGCAATTGTCCTCTAAATGCACTTTATTACGGCCAGGAGTTCTCGAGCAGTTCTCAGTGAATCTCCCAAGAAGAAGCAAGGCCGGAGGATCTCAGACAAATTCCATTAAGAATCCCACCGAAAACACGGATACAACCGCTTTTATAGAATAGGGATATATGGCAAAATTACATGAATTTGATTGGTTCTTTATAGACAAACTCTTCTGTTACTAGGTAAAGCAAACGATTTTCCAACTGTTCCAATGATTTTTTAATGATTCCTTCATTGTCAATCACAAGTTCTAACCTAGTCATCTATCTAGTTTCATTTCCCATATATGTTATTTTTACACTCAACAGGGGAATGGCAACATAGGCCTACAACATTCAAAAACACAGAACAGAATGTTTTAGAACATGGTGCTTTAAAGTGTTATCATGTTAAATAAGGTTAGATGTTAGAAACATGGTTAGTTTAATATTCAGTTTAAAATTTCCATAACATCATCATTATAAAGGCAAGCAAACAGCAATTTAGATTGAGTGTTCATCCCTGCCAATGCTACATCACGGGTGGGAATACACATGATTTATGCGTTGTTAGTTTAGGAGCGGAACACACACAGTCGGCTCTTGAGAGTCAGCTGCGTTTCCATTACTCTTCAAGGAGGGCGCTCAGGCTCGCGTTTCTTATGGTTCTGGTCACACTGATGCCGAGGCCAGTGGCGATTCAGGTCATAGAGATCGCAAATAGATTTAGCATAGGTGTTAGAGACAGGCCTGGCCTTTTCTGTGCCCTCACCTCCTAGATCCAGTGCCTCATCTCAGGGTTTGGAAGCGCGTGCTGCGGTTTCTTCCGCCCAGAGTGAGGCACCGGTGTTACAATTATCTAGCTCTGAGAAGTTAGATTTTGTAAGCATTAATGCAGGAGATGCTGAGGACTTGCCACCTCACACTTCAACGTATGATGAGCTGATGGAGGTTGTTACTCACACTGTAGCCAGGTTAAACATTGACTTGCCAGCCGAGAAGCAGGACGTTTGTCCTAAAACCAAACCAGAGGAACGCTTGCTGCCTGCGCAGTCACAGCCTGGCGGGTGACGTCATGAACAAGGAAACTATAAAGCCTGCCAAAACAGTGAAATGCTAGCTTCTGATAAGCTGAAGTAAGTTGCTGACAGGCACGTATTAGTGTGGGCGAAGGCGACGCAGCATCTCATTCCCTCTTCAGAGAGCCGAGGTTACAGTTGTAACTGAGGCATTCCCTTTCAAGGGAACTCGCGCTGCGATATTGACACTGTGGAGACGTCTCTACCAACGGCACCGTAACGAGAAGTGTCTGTCCAGTGTGAAATCGTGAAGAGCAGCACTAGGAGGAGAGCACCTGGGAACCTGTTGTAGAGTCTAGGTTCAAAGAGTAAAACCTCACGAAAGTATGTGGAGAGGACCAGCCTGCCGCATCACAAACATCTTGAAGACAAACTCCTAAAACAAGAGCCTTAGAGGCAGTCCTAATCCTAGTAGAACGGTCTGACATAGGGGAAGGACAGTGGGGGTCCAAAACAAATGAACAGGTGTTCAGATTTACACCACATGGCAGCTCTGTGGACATAAGCATCTAGTGCCCTAACTGGACTCAGCAGATTATTCTTTTCCTGGTCTAGATTATGGAAGGGAGGAGGACAGATTACAGATCTAGCCATATTAGTGGGGACCTCGGGAACGTAGCCTGGTCTAAGGTGAAGGAATGAATTCCAGACAAAAAAGGTGAAACTGACAGGGCTTGCTGATCTCCTATTCTTTTAAGAGAAGTGATAGCACGGAGGAACAACGCTTCCAAGGTCAGTTCAAGGCTCTCTCTCGAGTACGGACTTATTCTGAACATCTGACTACCTCACGACTGATAAAAAACATGTTCTATATAGTATGAGTGTGTGTAGTATACATGTGTGTAGTATGAGTGTGTGTATGAGTGTGTGTAGTATGAGTGTGTGTTTGAGTGTGTGTAGTATGAGTGTGTGTGTGTGTATGAGTGTGTGTAGTAGGAGAGTGTGTGTGTAGTATGAGTGTGTGATGTATGCAGTGCCGGCTCTAGCCCTTTGGTTGCCCTAGGCGAGATTGACTTTTGCGCCGACGTACAAATTATAAGTATTTATTAAACTAAACAAAAATGCTCTTATAGTCACTTTAAAACTTCAACAAGCAAATTATGACTTGAAGGATCAACTGTAATAAATTGTTCTTACAAATGCTACAAAGAATGTTCAAGGATATTTCTATCATCCATTATAGTTGCATTGTACAAATTTGATCTGACCATGTAACTTGTAGTAGATAAATTACAATTACTACCACCACTATCTATTAGGCTGCTACAAGGCTAAGTACTTTGTTCACATGTAAGGCCCCTGTTCATGTTGGACAGACATTTTAATTGCATTTTGTGTCTGTTAAGAGGCACAAAAACGCTCTTTATGTTATGCCCCCAGAGCTGCCGTTTTAGCTGAGTGGGAGCAGCTCGGCGTCGCAAGCACCAATCCGGTTCGTCTTTTTATTCTATAGACAGTACTCACAAAGGTATAACGATCAAGATTAACTTAAAAATTGCCCGGAGTTCTCCTTTAATGGCTGAGATGAGAAGACTTACCTCTATACTGGGCTTTCTTTTTATCTTGTTCCTTTCTCCTTCTTCTTACCTGTGCACCAGAGAGTTTAGACTGCTTCCTTTTCGATCAACGCGCCAGCACTTGCCTGACGTGACGTAACGTAACGCAACTCCCCCCTCCCCCGTGAGGAAATGATCGACAATAATCATCAATTCAATCTAATAATCAAGTTGACAAGTAATTTAACATATGACTGAGGGGGCACCTTAGGATGATCATGTTTAATAAGCATGTTTTATTTCGCATGTCATTCTAATTCTATGATTAATGGGAAGTAATCGCGCCCCCAACATTTTTGTCGCCCTAGGCAACCGCCTAGTTCGCCTATAGCAATCGCCGGCCCTGGTTGTATGAGTGTGTGTATGAGTGTGTGTAGTATGAGTGTGTGTAGTATAAATGTGTGTAGTATGAGTGTGTGTAGTATGAGTGTGTGTATGAGTGTGTGTGTATGAGTGTGTGTAGTATGAGAGTGTGTGTAGTATGAGTGTAGTATGAGTGTGTGTTGTATGAGTGTGTGTATGAGTGTGTGTAGTATGTGTGTGTGTGTGTTGTATGAGTGTGTGTATGAGTGTGTGTAGTATGAGTGTAATCTGCACGTACTACATTCGCCATGATGTCATTATCATGTGATCTACGAGTGTCAGTTGTGTCGCTTCACTGTCATTCATAAATCCTCTCCTGTGGCCTCATGGGATAGTAAAGTGTCCATCAGACACACACTTCAGAATCTCACTGGAAGTAGTAGATCATCCGGGGACTTTTTGCCTGTTCTTTTGAGTGAATTCAGACACACTTCTTTTGTCACATACTGTATTTCACCTCATAGTGAAATGTGTGATTTCAGACGCAGCCACGGCCTTAAAGGTTGTATCAGTGATTTCAGGCCCAAAAACAAATGGGTACACTACCACTCAAAAACAAAATAAAGTGTTCCAACCAATCACAGACAGCGGCGGTGTCGGAGCAACACCCGCCCCTGTCGGTGATTGGTTGAAACACTGTTTATTTTGGTTTTGAGTGGTGGTTGTCCCATTTGTTTTTGTGTGCAGATCTCAGAGCCTAGGCTGCCTACAGAGACGTGTTTTTTTGACGGCATGCTTATGGGGTGGGCAGCTAGCGGATCGTTAGGAAAGATTAGACATTTATTTTTGGGCCTGAAATCACTGATACAACCTTTAAAGGAAAGGTGAACAGAACTCAGTTTTGTAAAAGACATGTGACCCTCTAGTGGAGAAGTGTGGAAGTGCAGTTAAAGAAATTGACTTTCCTGCAGTTGCAGGAACGAGCTCTTCTTACATTTACATACAGTCCAGTTAGTAAGGGATATAAAATTATATGTTATATACATCATAATAAATAAAGTCTTATTTCACATCAAATAAATGACTACATAATTTATATTTATTTAATTAATAAATGTTTCTAGTCTTTAGAAACTCAACTAAACACTGATATTGTGTAGTTTGTGCTCCTCCATCAGCAGCTGCAGTTTCTCTCAGCTGTATCAGTGCAGTCACTGTGACGTCTGACTGACAGAGGTTTTTGGACGACTCTTTATCACTGTGTGAACACATCACCACTGTGATAACTCTGACAGTAATAATCTCCTGTATCTTCAGTCTGGACTCCACTGATGGTCAGAGTAAAATCACTGCCATAGTAAGATCCACTGCCACTGAATCTAGATGGAGTTCCAGTATTAAGGGTTCTTATGTAATAAATGAGGAGTTTAGGAGCTTCTCCAGGTTTCTGCTGATACCAGGACACACAGTCACTACAGCCAGAAATCGACTGACTGGTTTTACAGCTGATCGTAACAGTTTCTCCTTGTTTGACTGGTTTTATTGCTGGATTCTGAGTCACTGTCACTTGTCCCCAGATCTCTGAAATTAGACAGTTTAGTCATTAATGGTTATTGGACTGTAAATGAGATGTGATAATTTATTTTGCAATATATTAATGCAAGATACCCTGAATGCAGAGAGCCAGTGTCCAGATGAAGATGCTGATGTTGTTCATAGTTGTAGTTTAGTCTTGTGTGATGATGAAGAGTGTGTGTGTTCTGCTCTCAGTCATGAAGTGTTAAACTCACAGCACTATAAACACTCTCAGAGCACTGAAGCGTGTGCTGACAATGCAAAGAAGTGGGCAGGATTTACAACAGCTTGTGCTGAGAACAAACTCATATACACTAGAGTTACACAATCATGACTTTATTTAGTGTGTTTATTGTGACTCCTGAGACACTGAGGATGTGCAGATGAACGTCCATCTCTGTGTCCATATTCAGTCATGTGACCATCATCACTGCTACACTTCCACTAGATGAACCGCCATCACTAAAGTAAGATCATGAATCATGAGTCTGTTCAGAAAGTATCAGGACTGATTGTGAATCTATAATCAGAGTTCATGGTGTCACTCCATCTATCATGAAGCCTCATGTGTGTCTGAAATCATCAGATGGAGAAGAAACAGCTGTTAAAGATGGAGACATATTAGAGCTTGTTCACATTTATGATCTTGTGTGGAGATTCATAACCAGTCCAGATACTTTTATAACACACCTTGAA
Organism: Semotilus atromaculatus; assembly: GCA_031834385.1. Classification (NCBI taxonomy): domain Eukaryota; kingdom Metazoa; phylum Chordata; class Actinopteri; order Cypriniformes; family Leuciscidae; genus Semotilus; species Semotilus atromaculatus. The sequence continues at coordinate 5,625,935 of JAULUF010000018.1, read as the reverse complement.
TATGAAAACATGCTTGACTGTGTAGAACATGCAAAACACCTTTTATATCTTCATTGTTGACACTTTCTATTGACTTTGGCTATAATATTCAATAAAGTCATTATTTGAACAGATTTCCACTGAAGATTGAAGTGTGAAGCTGCAGGTTTTTCTGTGGATCATGATGATTGATCTGCATATGAAGAACAGAAGCATCATTATGAGAAACTCCACAACATCATCCATGATCAAAGAGGTCAAAGGTCACCTCAGAGGTCACAGCTCATCAAATATATTTCTTTAAACAGTGTTATATCAGAAAGCATTTAGTCGAATCTGAATGAGTGAGTGTTGAGAAGAGCTGAGGATCTTCTAATATCAGTGTGTTGAAGTGTTGTTTCTCTCTCTCTGCTGGAGTGTGTGTTCACTCAAGTGGAATAGAGGTTTTTGTACGAGCGTTTCATTAGATTGTATCACTGTGGTACACGTTCGGTGGAGGAACTAAACTGGTGATCGGTAAGTCTTTTTAATTACCTATTTAAAAATTAAACACAATTTAGATTTCAGAAAGTGGTTTACAGTTTACAAGAACAAGATTTTTTAAATAATAATGATTATTAGATATTATGGTAAAACTTTACTTAAATGTATAATGCATTATAAAGGTATCAATAATGTAGATTATAATGCCTTGTATATTTTAATAAATAACTAACCAAAGTTAAAATGAATTCCTTGTTTCATCTGAAATTGGTCGTGTTTTTAAGTGTATTATACATTTTTGAAGGTGTAACAATGAATAGATAATATTATAATGTGTTATAACTGTGGTTACAATTATTGCTGAGATCATACATGCATTATAATGTATAAAACAATGCATAATTAATGCATTAAAAATACTAAAGAAAGGTTTTACTAATATTGTTGTAGAATTACAGAGATGTGAATAAGTTTGGACACCCATGCTAAAGTTGCCTAAAAAGAGGAATAAAAAAATCATCTTTTGGAAATTGATCTTAATGCCTTAATTAAAAAGATCTCTAGGTATGGTGAAGGGTGTGATGATGTGGAGCTATTTTAATTCCAAAGGCCAAGGGAACTTTATCAGGATGGATATTATCTTGGATCAATGAAATAACTGGGCTTTAATAATAAAAATATGCCTTTCTCTATGGGAATTTAACATAGGGGTGTCCTGACTTATGCACCCTGTATTTTAAGGAAAACCATTTATTTATTTATGATACATTATTCATTCACAAAGAAAATTGGTGTCCTTAAAGGTTGGATTTTTCCTCATTTTTTTAATTAAGGCATTAAGATCAATTTCCAAAAGATTACTTTTTATTCCTCTTTTTAGGCAACTTTAGCATGGGTGTCAAAACGTATTCACATCACTGTATTTAATCTGAAACAATGATATTGTCATGTTGATAGATTCAGAAGGACGGCATTATTTCTTTATTATATATTATCTAAACATATTTCCATACTGTGTCTCACTATGAGTTAAATCAGTTTATTATAGGTTTGTTTTTCCTAAAAAAGTTTTGAGTTCATATATAGTTCATCTTTTATTGTAGAAATCATACATGTAAAAAAGAGATTTGACATCAGAATGTAAATGTTGCTCCTTTCTGTAGTTCAATCAATGATACTGAATCTCTTTAACTCATGTTGTGCTTATAATTCAGTGCCTTATAATACAAACAATATTTATTTATCATTCAATTGTGTTTTAATTCTGTTTGAAATTGAGTTACATTTCGAGTTGAATATCTCAAAATATCTTTGTTATTTTTTTGTTATGTGTTAATAATGGCTGAAATTCAGTGTATTTGATTTAAATATATATAGTGATTGTGTAGTTTGTATATTGTATATATATCAGCTGTAGTGATGCTGAATGGGATGAAGGATCAGATGGTGGAGATGTGTCCTGCATTCCTCATGTCTGCTGCTTCAGTCCTGATGAAATGCTGTGCATATGCAATCAATCAAAACTAACTTTAGCTGGAAATAACATTATTCAAGAATCGCTATAAAGCCAAACAATCTATGTCACCTTAAATTATATGTTTATCTCTGTAAAGCTGCTTTGATACAATCTACATTGTTAAAAGCGCAATATAAATGAAGATGACTTGACTTGCAGTGCAGTGCAGTGTGTTGTGTGTGTGTTTGTGAATGTGTTGTGTTTGTCTCCTGCAGCTGGTCCCACAGTGAAGCCCTCAGTGTCTCTGCTGCCGCCCTCTTCTCTGCAGATCTCTGGAGACTCAGCCGCACTGCTCTGCCTGCTCAGCTCTTACTCTCCACAGGGGGCGCTGGTGAGCTGGACACTGGACGGGTCAGAGGTCACCGAGGGGGTTCTGACCAGCGCAGAGAGCCAGCAGGACGGCCGCTACAGCCGCAGTAGCGTCCTGACCCTCAGCAAAGCACGCTGGGAACAGGGAGAGCTGTACGTCTGCAGAGTAACACATGATGGAGCTCCTCATGAGGTCTCGTTCCACAAGAGCTCTGAGTGCTGATGTTTCTCTCCTGAAGATGAGCCGTATCTGAGTGTCCTGTGTCAGGCAGGATTCACATGAGTCTAGTGCTGCAGCTGTAGTGATTTACAACTCCATACTGAGTGTGTGTGTGTGTGTGTGTGTGTGTGTGTGAGAGATCTTTCAATCTGCTGTGTTTGCTGCAACATTCAATAAAGCTTCTCAACAAGTTCACTTTGTGTCTGACAACATCCTTCAACTAACAGATGAATATGCAGGAGCTTTTCAGAAGGTTGATGTAGCAGTAAATGTCCAATAAAGCTCTTGGGGTTTGAACATGGTCTCTGGAGACAGAGCTGCTCTATTCTGAGAGGATCACAATCACTCCACCATGACAATGCAAATGGGCTTTTCAGTCTCACTCTCTGATTGGTTACATGATCTGGACTGGAACAGTTTCACTTCTGCTGCACATTTAAAAAAGGTTGTGAACATATTATAATTTATTTAAAAAATCATAAAAAACATTAATAAAAGCATGATCATAAATCAAGAATCAGCCATTGTGACAGTAATTGTGTAAGAATGTAAAAGTTTCTGTGGCTCAAATGTAAAGCATCTCGTCCAGACAGCAGAAGTGACTGAATGCATGTTCATTTTGATTGACAGGATCATATATAATAAAAATTATGATCATATTGAAACATCGACTCATTCTCTTCATAAACACACGATTGATGTTGATTGTAATGATATCGTGTTATTAGTGTTTGAAAATACAATCATAAATCATTATTGAAACCTGAACTAAACACTGGCAGAGTCAAGATTAAGATGATGCTGAATGTCATGTTTGTTGGTTGATGAAGAAGAGCTCTTGATCATGTCATGTTCAGTTCATAGAGCTATAAACACATGCAGAGTGAAGCATGTGCTGATCATATAAACACCTTCTGAATGCAAAAGCTGCTGTCGACTGTGAGCTCACGACGAGCCCGAAGAGAGATCAGGACGGGATACACACTCACCTCAGACTCATCAGAGTCAAAGAGCTTTACTGACAGGGTTAAAGAACAGCTTTACATGGCCGAACCACAGTGACATTACATATACTGACACACACATTTACACACAGTTAATATATATTGTGACAGGTCGTCTGCCTCTCCCTTATAATCAGCGCTGTCCCGTCCCTTAATTCGCCGCCCTTTACCAGGTTCCCGACTGGAGTGGGTGAAATTGAAGAGGAGGGGCGCTGATGAGGAGAATTGGCGGCGTGTGATGAGGCACACCTGACGAGAATGAAGCCTCATCACCGCCGTCTGTTAAATGCTGGGCGCGCCTCTCCTCGAGAGACCGGTCTCTTCCCTGTGCATGCACACTGGTGTCCTCGTGGGTCCAGGAAGGGAGCGCGGAGGGACTCCCGCGCTGCCAGAGCTGCAAGTCGCCGGACCCGATGCATTTTAGCACAGAAAACGGTTGACGCCGCTAACGGACCAGGATGCCCGAAGCCGCTGCCCACTCGCGCCTCGACGCAAGGAGACAGGGAAGACGCGTGTGACTATCGGACACCGCCCCCTTACCTGGACCCATCCCATCTCTTCACTACCCTTCCTTCACAATTCCCTGGCACAACGAGGACACCAGATCCACTTTTATTTTAACACTTTATTTCCCCCTTTTTGGACAATTTATATTTATTTAATTTAATAAATGCCTCTCTGAGGCTTGACACCCTTCCACTGTGTCTGCCGTTGGCTCTTCTCGTCACAATATATATACATGAAACTCTATCAGTGGTTCCCCAACAATGTCTCTAATCTGAATCAGGTGTTTGACAGGGAGAGTCTCCTTGCTCAACATGTAAATAGTCTGGTTTAGTGTTTGCTGTAGAATAGTTCCTCTGAAATTCAACATCTTAAGGTTATTGTAGGTCTAGGTATAAGGTCTTTTATCATTCCACACTAAACAATGTTGCATAGTCAGTAGCTTTTTATTTGTACAGTCCTGTTCCCCATGTAAGTACTTATTATAGTAATTGAAATAACATATCGGTAATATAGGTACTAATGGTGCGTTCTATTATTGTCAACGAACCGACTCGGCCCTCGGATATGAAGTCACTTCCACACTTCAAGCGTTCTGGTATGTTTTGCGCGTCCGAGTCGGAGAAAAAACATGGACGCCACCCGGAAAGCTGTTGCTATGGTAGCACTGAGTACCAGACGCTCCAAAATAAGTATGTGCTTCACCTACACAACACAGAGGAAGAACTCCAGGAAGAGGACACAAGACACAGATTTCAGTATGTTTGGTCAAGGTTGAGCCACGTTATAGTAGATAATTTTAGCTAGCACGCCAGCTAGCTTACCAGCTAGCAGGAAATGGGCTAAAAACAGTGGCGACATCGCTAAAGATGATATTGAACTCCTTTCAGTGTTGCTGGAGTGGCTCGTTGCTCGTTGCTTGTTTTTGCCATCTTGTGCAAGAGTGAAAAGTAGTAGACGCACTGTTACATGAGTTAAAAGACATGTATTAACAGCAGTTTTTTCATCTCTATTTCTTTTTCTCATTCACGTAGGGCTGTGGTATCAGCTGTGCTGCTGTCCAGACAGCAGATCATCCTCAAGTCTGGAACGGATTGGGAGATCATGCTGGATATGAATGACAATACATTTGCCCGTCATTTCCGTATCAGAAGAGCCAGGTTTGAGCAGCTCCGTCGACTGCTTCAGGAGAGGGGCCTGCACAGCGAACACAGCCATGGACTTCCCCCCTTGCCTGTTCCCAAAAAGGTCCTTGTGTTTCTCTGGTATATGGCCAACCAGAACAGCTTCAGAGAGATATCCGATACATATAATGCTTCCCAGTCAGCGACGCACAGAGCCATCCTTCAAGTGCTGACCATCATGTCAGGGATCGGCACTTTGTGTCTTGGCCAAGGGGCTGTGAGAAGAGGATGTCTTCTGCTGTCTTTCAGCTCATCTCTGGCCTCGATGGAGTCATTGGGGCGATAGATGGTTGCCACATCAGGGTTCAGAGGTCACCCATCAGAGGAGGGGATTACATCAACAGGAAGTCCTGTGATGTTCCAGTGATGCTGGAAGAGCCAAGAGAGCATTACAATAGTCCAGTCTGGAGAGAACAAGAGTTGTGTAGCTCTGATAGGAAGGGCCAGATCCTCCTGATGTTGTATAAGGCAGATCTGCAGGACCGGGCAGTTCTAGAAGTGTGCTCTGTGAAGTTTAACTGATCGTCAATCACAACTAGTACTTAGTATACTTAGTAAATACTAGAGTATTTATGCCCCCATAATATATCAAAATGAATTCTAATTTACAAATTAAAATCTTACTTCATGTCACTGTATGTATGAATTGCACCAGAATTAAACCAGACTTCATGGAAATGATTAAATACACCTGGTGAACGTCCGGTCCCTGGACTGATACATGTCTTTCTACAGTTTGCGTATCATATTATACTTGAGCAGTATTATGTGCTATACTAATACTCTAATGAGAGTTAGTGGACATTGTTGTTGTATAGTCACGTAAATCAAGAGATCACATTCAGGTAACTCACATGTCTCTTTGCTAATGTTATGCCGGTTTATGAGGAATTAATTCCTGCAGCGTTAATGAAAGATGTGGTAATGTCAGGAGGGAAGAAAGCATTCTGCAGATGATGGTTATTGTTGTGTCTGTGGCATTATTTCTTCAACAGCTTCAAGTTTAACGAACTTTCATGTTCTATGGGGATGTATGGGGACAATGCATAACACTTTACCGAACGCTTTTCTGCAACTGTAAACTTTACAGTTGAGAATTGTTTGTTGTTTACAGTAAATTACTCTAAAACTCTACTACTCTAGAGTAATTACTCTAAATTACTATAAAACAGATATAATGTAAACCTGTTTACAGTAATTTACTTTAGAAATAGCAGCTGTAAATGTAAACTTGTTTTAATGGTAAACTACTTTAACAAATAAACTTTAAACCTACGTACAGTCTATCTCCGTAATAAATACAATACAACTGTATGAAATATTATAGTATTTTATTGTAAAATTCCAATTAACGCCACTCTGATAATCAATAGAGTATCAGGGCAAAAGCTTGAAAGAAATCTCAGCACATATCACAAGCATTTGTTTCACATCTGTCCGGATGCAGCCTAAATACACAGTTGCCTCCACTTAAGCAAACCGACAATCATCATATCTGTTACAAATCATCAGATGAGACCAGTTACCAGCCAAATACATAAAGCTGGTGAAAATTCACTGAACTATACCATTACTTACCAATTATCCTTAAGACTGGTGTCTGAATTACTGACCCAGACTTACTGAAGAGAGGTGTGACAGCAGGGGCATCACTAGGCCCTTTTTAGGGGGGCTTCAGCATCGGTCTGCCACTGCTCGTCAATGTCAGAATATTTGAGATGACCAATCAAATCAAAGTAGGCTTTACGTTCACAGACGCTCAGTGTTGGTCAAGTTACTTGGAAATAGTAATTAGTTACTGATTACTGATTACTTCTCCAAGAAAGTAACCCAGTTACTTTAATGATTACTCATTTTCAAAAGTAATTAGTTACTTTACTAGTTACTTTACTAAGTTACTTTTCAAAAACATGATGCACGACCTGAATACACTATAAAGCAATAGACCTTTTCATTCTAATTCTATCCTTTCTGCATATTCCATCATCTACAATTGAATCAAATGAAACATTCTCTTTTTTAAAACTAGTTTTATTAGTTTCAATATTTAAACTTTATGCACATTGCATAACTTAAGCAAAAATGTAATTAAATGCAACAGTCTCAGACTTATATTATACGTATACTAACTTAAATTTCTGCATATTCCAGCATATAAAATAAAAATAAAATTTTTAAACCCTTCATTCGAATAGATGTAGGCCTAAATAAAATACAGCAATAAAGTAATTAAAATAAAAGTATCTCCTGACTGTATTCAAAATTAGTAACATTTACATTTTTTAATAGTAAAGTGCAGAGAAGCGAAAAATAATTATACCAAAACAGAAAATACTGTTGCATGCCACATTTAGGCTGTTAGTCCAGACTCCAGTCTCATTTTATGGCTACCCTGACAAAGCCCTATGTTTTTTTGCTTGCTTTCGGAGTGAAACAGTGGTTATATCGCATCAGCAGAAGCTTCTCAAACCTCCTATCACACAGTCTGTTCCTTTTCGGGGAAAGCAACAATCCACCTAAACTGAACAGCCGTTCCACTGGTGCACTGGATGGAGTTGGAGTGTTGTATTTCATGTACATCTTTTTGATGTTTGGGAACTGATTCAGAATCTCAAGCTCATAGCCTGACCTTAAATAGTCAGTTACTTCATTTTCTGCTGAGAAGCTTTCTGTGGGCTGGTTCTCAAAATCAAAAAAGTCAATTTCAGCTGGGCTGGCTGCCAGTTGGGACACATTAGCACTGTCAGCTGCAGGTGCAGCTTTACGACACTCTGTTGTCAAAAGCTCCTTCAAATGATCTCTCCTACGCTCATCTCTCAGCCATCGAAGTTTGAACTTGGGACAAGTGGCCGCTGCAAGAAGTCCTTCTTGGCTATCCAGCACAGCATCAAAACGAATCTTATGGCCTGTAAAATACAATATGATATATTTTATTATAAAAATTGGCTATTTTAACTATTTTGTGGGCTCTACTGACCTAAACCATCTCATGTGCTATCAATACTGTATGAGATTTAATTTTGGTTGAGGCGGTTTTGACCTCTTTATTTCAATCTTATATTGTTGTTAAGATTAATATTCATGATTAATGATGATCAATATCCCTGATATTGAACAGGGTATAAATAAATGATAATTTATTCTATTCTATCATTTTAATAATTGTACTCACTGCTTAAAATAAACAAAGTGTAAGATCTGCCCACCATGAATTGTGTAATAAATTCAACAAATCAATTATCAAATAATAATCTTACCTTTACAATAACATCTGGAAGGCTGGCTGTCATTCTAGAGAGGTCATCTTTCAGGGCTAGTGTCTTTGACATCAGGCTTGTGAGTGTTGGTAGTAAAGCCCCATAGGTGCATTCATCCCCTTGTAAGATGTCTAGTGCTACGGTCAGCGGCTTCATCACGGTGCAGTACTCTTGTAAGAATAGGTACTCCCTTTCATTAAGGCACTTGATTCCCAGTTTTACACACAGGGGATTCAGCTCATTCATCGGAATTGTGATGATTCTGGAAATGGCCTCGTACTGGGAATTCCACCTTGTGGATGTAGGTACCATTAGTTTCCTGCGGCTGATTTCCTCCACCTGTTCAGAGGCTAATGTTGATCGACTTGCTTTAGTCCAAATAGCAGAGCATTTTGCAATACTACTCCTATATACAGCCTTGGTGTCTGCACAGGAATTTAGATGTTTGTCAACATCACTTGTTGAAATGAGATTAATTGTGTGTGATGCACACCTGTAGTGTGGAGTGAGGCTAAACTGTCCATCACCAGATGCGGTTGAAAGAGCTTCTATGACATCTGTAAAAGTCGGTTCCTCATCATCACCTTCTTCTTCATTTTCAGATTCAGACTCTAAATTACAGGGCTGATACACTCTGAATGCTTTGGCAAAATTAGATGCATTATCAGTTACATTGGCAACAACTTTACCATGCAGTCCATATGATGAATGGATTTCTTCAATCTCTGCTCCAATTACATCGTAGGTGTGCCTGCCTCTAATTCTCTTACATGCTAGGGCGGCCTTGTTGCGCTGTAAAGTGGAATTAATCCAGTGAACTGTTACACCCATAAAACTTTTGTTATTTACCGTCCAGATGTCAGCAGTAGTGGAAACAAAGTCTACATCTCCGAGTGCAGCCTTCAAATTAGCGTCCATTATGTCATATTCTCTCTCAAGGTATCCTGCAAATGACTTTCTCTGCGGCAGCCTGACACCGTGTTTGGTCGGTATTTTTTCTACGATGCGTCGGAATGATTCAGAGTCAACAGTGTAAATTGGCAGCATGTCCTCGACAATATAGCCGGCGACGAGCTTATTCAGTTCAGCGGCACTGAGTCCTGTCACTTTTAAGTCTATTTTCACCTGTTTAGCAGGAGAGGGGCCCTCGGAGGTTCGCCTGGTGGAATTGGATGTAGCCGCAGCGGTCATGTCAGTTGGCGGTCCAGGGTTATTTTCAGAAAGTTTCACATTCCTGTGCCGGCTTGCTAGGTGCTTGCTCAGATTTGAGGTGGAATTTTTCGCGGTAGATAAAAGTTTTCTTGCCACGCAGAGTGTACAGCGGACGCTGATGTTTTTGTCACCTTTAACCGAGTCAAACTCAAAGTAATGTCGGTACTTCCAAGTATTAAACGCTGCATGGTCTTGCTCTCTCCCACGCTCCATGTTGTCTCGTTCAACACTACACATGTCGGTGTTTACCACTGACGTCGCGGCGCTGATACGTCATCATTGTCACTCAGTCACGAGCTCACGACTCACGTCATGTCACGACACGAGACAGTGTCACGAAACAAAATCACGGTCAAGTAATGCAGTAAAGCAGCTTGCTTATGGGGAAGTAACTATAATCTAATTACTGTTTTTGCAACTGTAATCCCTTACTTTACTCGTTACTTGAAAAAAGTAATCGGATTACAGTAACGCGTTACTGCCCAACACTGCAGACGCTGAACGTGAATTTTAGCAGAGCGACTCGACGCTTCAGTGTACGGTCAAGTGCGAGATAAGATGTAAGTAGCTAAACTTTACGTTATAGACGAATCCGACGAGCGTTCTGTGTAGGCTGCCATCTTGTGGCGACGCCATTACTGAGCTGTTACCGGTATGTAAACAAACCTCCGTGATAACGCACCCTCGATGACAGCTACAGCCAGGCAGAATGACTTGTTGGGTTGATGATGTTAGACAGTGGCCTCCAGTCACAGATGAAGGTACAAACGATCTTACAGATTATTTATTAAAATAGCTTGGCAAGCTAGCTAGGCTAACGTTAGCTAACGAGGAAACTATAAAAGATCTGTCCATTTGGCAACAATAAATGAACGACATCAAATAAACGAATTCATGTTTTTCATTTGTGTCCATTATTTATCTCATTTTCACATTGCAAAAGGCAAGGGTAAGGTAAAGTGTTTTTAAACCATGGAAAGAGGTCAATATAACAGCAGGAGAACAATTATGTCACATAACGTTACATTTAGCTCAGGAAAGCCATTTAATGACCATAGCATGTTAATTGAATAGAAAAAATAGCTAGAGAGGAGATTTTGCTGAGCACTATATTACATATTTATTATAGTTTTTACTTATGCATACCTGCCAACCCGTACGCATTTTGCGTAGCGGGTACGCATTTTGACCTCTAAGTACGCGGGTACGGTTTGTCACTCTAAACTACGCAAAAACCTGGTGACGCGCCTCTGTTCACGCGCAGTCCTCAATCAAGCAAGATTGACTCTCAATCAATCAAGCTGCTTTCAATCAAGCAACCGTAAAAGAAGAAGAGTTCGACCAATCATAGCGCTGGGTTCATTCCCCACATAGCAAGCGCGGATGATTGACAGATGCGTAAGGCCTATCATGAAAAAGAGACTAAAAATCAACAGCAATAAAGGATCCCGCTCGATCCCCCTTCAGCTCCCGCGGCCGCCGTCTGACTGAGTTCAAGCGTGGACAGTAGGCTACAGTAGTCACAGTACTAATAACTCCTGAAGGTAAACGCGCTGGGGTGGATGCTAGATGTGGAAAGTTTAAATATTGTATTGAGTTAATTATCTGGATTTGATAATCACACGGGACAGCAGTAATCGCAATCGCATGGATTATCTTAAAATACTCCGTCAGAGGAACACATTCTATGTCCATACAAATTATAAAATGCTTAAAGGTGCCCTATAATGTGAAATTGAATTTATGTTGGCATAGTTAAATAACAAGAGTTCAGTACATGGACATGACATACAGTGAGTTTCAAACACCATTGTTTTCTCCTTCTTATTTAAATCTCGTTTTTAAAAAACACCCCTGAAAAACAGGCGAATCTCCACATAATACCGACTGTGACGCAACAGTCGGGGATCACGCCTCCAAAGATTTGCATATCCCAGCCCTCAATGACAAGCACTGCACAGCCGAGTCATCATCGGAACAAGCGAGGATCAGAGAGAAAATGGCAGATCATGGAATAAATGCTATGTTCCAGGCTGTGCAGGGGATGTGAGGTATTTTCATACCCTTCCCACAGAAAAGAAATGTCAACAGGCGTGGACGCGTGGTTGATGTTTATATTAATCGGATACCGCAACAGTTTAATTCGAAGTTGTTAGTTTGCTCTGCCCATTTCACCACGGACTTATTTTCGAACCTGGGACAATATCAAGCTTCTCTCAGCGTCTCAAACTGAAGAAGGGGGTAATTCCAACTATATTCCCGCAACCGGTAAGTAGTGATTTTATTAAAGATAATTTACACTGTGTTAGATCCAGCGCAAGATCCTAGTACAGTAATAGCAAACTCCAAGTAACGAGCATACATAACTAACGTTAAATAGGCTAATTCTCAGTGAAAAAAGTATACAGAAAGCGGTCAAAGAACAATCCACACAGCGCGAGTTTATCTCTCTTGCCAAACTCGTTATGAAATCAATGACGCTGTTACACTGCACAACGAAGCTCTCATAGAAGTAGGCTATGTCATCGTTTGCATTGGTGAAAGCATTAGAGAGAGAAACTGCGTTGTCTCGCGATCAACAGACTGTCATCTGCTTGCTCAATGCTCATCACAGCAACATTTTATGTGATGGAAATAGATTTAAATACTTTAAAAACATCTCACGATTCGTTAATCTCGATAGCTGTAATAGTTAAAACGTATATAACAGCTGTAATAAAAGTATTCGAGAGAGTTTCACATGTCATATTTCATATGCAAGCATGTCAGCCAATCACAGCAGTGGCCGTTCTCACAGCAGACACGCCCCTTCAAACAGAGTGTTCAAATCAGAGACTAAAATCAGGCTAGGAAAAATGCCTTTTATTTCTAAATTATGACTATTTTTGATCTAAAAAACATACTAACATTATAAGGGCAACCCAGGAAACATTATAAAATAATAAAAAAAAACATTCTAGGGCACCTTTAAGTAATGCTGAACAATAAATCTAAATAAAATTAAAATCGCTATGGCAGGCTTAGTGATTATGAAAGTTCTGTGATTGTGGATTAACGTTAATTTAACAGTTACTGATAAGCGCGTGTCTGGAGAAACAGGCGTTTATTTATCATTCTCAGTGTTGCGATACGTAGCCTGCATGTGTTACGTTATTGTGTCAATAATAATAACTAAAGTACCTAATTATGTTACATATTTCTTCTGTATGAAAACTAGCGCGATAATTACTTAGTTATGGTTCAAAAAGTGCCGTTGTGTATCAGTTGCTGCGCGAGCTCTCTCTCACAGACACAGACCGCGCACGCAAAGAGAGAAGATTATTGTAAAATGAAAAATGACGGGCTAAGTTAATTTTGTTCTTGGTTGTGTCAGAAAGAATTTTGTATTATCCATCCGTGTTTTTAAAATTCGTTAAACGACGGACGTTTTACTGTTATCGTGCAATGTTCAAAATTGCAAAGAAAGCTATAGTAGATATAGTATCATATTTAGATATTTGAATAATAAAATAAGTAGCCTATCTTAAATATACGTACAATTACAACGTACTTAAATGTACGTACCCCCCCCCCCCATCAACTTTATTAGGTACCCCATGCTAGTAACGGGTTGGACCCCCTTTTGCCTTCAGAACTGCCTCAATTCTTCGTGGCATAGATTCAACAAGGTGCTGGAAGCATTCCTCAGGGAGTTTGGTCCATATTGACATGATGGCATCACACAGTTGCCGCAGATTTGTCGGCTGCACATCCATGATGCGAATCTCCCGTTCCACCACATCCCAAAGATGCTCTATTGGATTGAGATCTGGTGACTGTGGAGGCCATTTGAGTACAGCGAACTCATTGTCATGTTCAAGAAACCAGTCTGAGATGATTCCAGCTTTATGACATGGCGCATTATCCTGCTGAAAGTAGCCATCAGAAGTTGGGTACATTGTGGTCATAAAGGGATGGACATGGTCAGCAACAATACTCAGGTAGGCTGTGGCGTTGCAACGATGCTCAATTGGTACCAAGGGGCCCAAAGAGTGCCAAGAAAATATTCCCCACACCATGACACCACCACCACCAGCCTGAACCGTTGATACAAGGCAGGATGGATCCATGCTTTCATGTTGTAGACGCCAAATTCTGACCCTACCATCCGAATGTCGCAGCAGAAATCGAGACTCATCAGACCAGGCAACGTTTTTCCAATCTTCTATTGTCCAATTTCGATGAGCTTGTGCAAATTGTAGCCTCAGTTTCCTGTTCTTAGCTGAAAGGAGTGGCACCCGGTGTGGTCTTCTGCTGCTGTAGCCCATCTGCCTCAAAGTTCGACGTACTGTGCGTTCAGAGATGCTCTTCTGCCCACCTTGGTTGTAACGGGTGGTTATTTGAGTCACTGTTGCCCTTCTATCAGCTCGAACCAGTCTGGCCATTCTCCTCTGACCTCTGGCATCAACAAGGCATTTCCGCCCACAGAACTGCCGCTCACTGGATGTTTTTTCTTTTTCGGACCATTCTCTGTAAACCCTAGAGATGGTTGTGCGTGAAAATCCCAGTAGATTAGCAGTTTCTGAAATACTCAGACCAGCCCTTCTGGCACCAACAATCATGCCACGTTCAAAGTCACTCAAATCATCTTTCTTCCCCATACTGATGCTCGGTTTGAACTGCAGGAGATTGTCTTGACCATGTCTACATGCCTAAATGCACTGAGTTGCCGCCATGTGATTGGCTGCTTAGAAATTAAGTGTTAACGAGCAGTTGGACAGGTGTACCTAATAAAGTGGCCGGTGAGTGTATATTTAAAATGAACACCAGGTTTGTTGTGCAATGCATATAGCCAACGTGTATGGCTGCATAAAATAATAACAATAGCCTATAGCAGGCGGCCTAGTAACACTACACTAGAGAAACATTTATTGAAACCTGCATGTTACTTCAAATGTTTACAATCGTTCTGACGTAAACCATGAAACCTATGTTTGGTGCGTTTTGCTTTTCAAACTCAGAGCGCGCAGAGAAAATTTACTGGATCGAGCAACTATGAAACATTATTGTTAACATATTATACATATCTAACGTTACATTTGAGCAGATATCCACAAACACCGTATTTAACAGTAAACCTGGATCTAAACATTATAATATTCACCATAGTAGAGTAAACACTATAGTCAAGTCAAGTCAAGTATATTTATATAGCGCTTTTCACAATACAGATTGTATCAAAGCAGCTTCACAGTATCAATCAAAACAACATAACAATGTTTGTTTATTAGTGGAAAACAATAAATTAAAAAAAGACATCCAAGTTTGGAAGGGCTGATCAATGTTATTAATGATTGGTTAATTAATTTGAATATCCCCAACTGAGCAAGCCAAAGGCAACAGTGGCAAGGAACCGAAAAACTCCATCAAGTGACCCAGTGGTGTCCTGAAACTCCATCAAGTAACCCAATGGAGAAAAAAAAACCTTGGGAGAACCCAGGCTCAGTCGGGGGCCAGTTCTCCTCTGGCTTTTATGAACTAGAGGCCGGATTTACAGTAACTGTAAGTTTTAAAATTTTATATGAATGCCTGGCTGAAGAGATGCGTCTTTAGTCTAGTTTTAAACTGGGAGAGCGAGTCTGAGCAACGAACAATATCAGGAAGGCTATTCCAGAGCTTCGGAGCTAAATGTGAAAATGCTCTCCCTCCTTTGGTGGATCTGGATATCCTAGGTATGACCAGAAGCCTCGAATTTAGTGATCTTAAAGAGCGCGATGGATTATAGGGCAATAGAAGGTCCGTTAAATAGACTGGAGCTAAACCATTTAGAGCTTTATAGGTCAGTAGCAATACCTTGTAATTAATACGGAACTTTATAGGTAACCAATGAAGTGATGATAAAATCGGTGTTATATGATCATATTTTCTTGATCTAGTAAGAACTCTAGCGGCTGCATTTTGGACTAACTGTAGCTTGTTTATTGAGGATGCAGGACAACCAGCTAATAAAGCATTACAATAATCTAGTCTCGAGGTCATGAATGCATGAACTAACTTTTCTGCATCAGAGACTGATAGCATATTACGTAGTTTAGCAATGTTTCTAAGGTGGAAAAAGGCTGTTTTTGTAACATATGAAATATGCTTTTCAAAAGACAGGTTGCAGTCTAATATAACACCCAGGTCTTTTACAGTAGAGGATAAAGTAACAGGGCATCCTACTATGTTAAAGTAGTGTTGTGAGAGGTTTTGTGGACGGTTTTTAGAACCGATAAGTATTACTTCTGTCTTGTCTGGATTTAATAAAAGAAAATTACGCGTCATCCAATCTTTTATATCTTTAACACAGTCTGTCAATTTGGATAATTTAGCGTATTCATCTGGCCGCGATGAAATATATATTTGAGTGTCATCGGCGTAACAATGGAAACTAATTCCATGTTTCCTTATAATATTACCAAGTGGCAGCATATATATTGAGAATAATAGAGGGCCTAACACAGATCCCTGTGGCACTCCATAGTTTGCCGAAGTTATGATCGATTTTTCTCCATTTAAATAGACAAAATGGTAGCGGTCGGATAAGTATGACCTGAACCAGCTTAATGCTTGTCCTTGAATACCAGTATAATTTTGTAGTCGATCTAGGAGTATTGTGTGATCTATAGTATCGAACGCTGCACTAAGATCAAGTAAAACTAGTATTGAGATACAGCCTTGGTCCGAAGCTAAAAGTAAATCATTTGTTATTCTAACCAGCGCAGTTTCAGTGCTATGATGCGGTCTGAATCCAGACTGAAACTTTTCATAGATGTCGTTTTCTTGTAAGAAAGAGCCGAGTTGAGCGGACACAACTTTTTCTAATATTTTAGACATAAATGGAAGATTTGAAATGGGTCTGTAATTTACTAGGTTATTTGGATCTAATTGTGGTTTCTTAATAAGAGGTTTTATAACTGCCAGCTTGAACGTTCTTGGAACATGACCTAAAGATAAAGATGAGTTAATAATATTGAGAAGAGGCTCTTCCACTATAGGTAACACTTCTTTCAGTAGTTTAGTTGGTATAGGATCTAATAAACATGTTGTTGTTTTAGATGAAGTGATAAGTTTGTTTAACTCTTTTTGTTCTATAGTTGTAAAGCATTGTAATTGCTCTTGCGGAGCGACAATTGTGGCCGAATCATAAGGCGGGAGCAAGGATTGAACATTTACAATTGTGGTTCTGATGCTTTCAATTTTCTCGTTGAAGAAGTTCATGAAATCATTACTACTAAACTGTAACGAGGTATTTTGTTCAGACGACGTCTGTTTATTTGTTAGTCTAGCCACGGTGTTAAATAAAAACCTTGGATTGTTTTGGTTGTTTTCTATTAGTTTGCGGAGGTGCTCAGCCCTGGCCGCTTTTAGGGCCTTTTTATAACGTGACATACTGTCTTTCCACGCGATTCTAAAGACCACTAAATTAGTTTGTTTCCATTTACGCTCTAAATTACGGGTTTCTCTCTTTAGAGCATGCGTAGTATTATTGTACCATGGTGCTATACTTTTCTCTCTGACCTTTTTTAATCTAATGGGTGCAACAATATCCAATGTTCTAGAGAGAATGGTGCTCATAGTGCTAGTTAGTTCGTCTAGTTCATCTGTTCGTTTGGGTTCAGGCCGCAGCTGAGACAGATCAGATAAGCTATTTGAGAAATTATCTATGGTGGATGGAAGGATTGTTCTGCCTGGTCGATAACATGGCGCAGCATGACATATTACAGACGTACGTAATATGCAAGTTACCATGTAATGGTCAGTGACATCATCACTTTGTGGAATGATATCTATATCGGTTGGATCGGTTCCATATGATATAATTAAATCGAGTGTATGATTAAGACGATGAGTTGGTCTGGTGACGTTTTGCTTGACCCCGAAGGAGTTTAATAAATCTGTAAACGCAGCCCCTAACGCATCATTTGAATTATCGATGTGTATGTTAAAATCTCCAACAATTAATGCTTTATCGACGTTGACCAATAGATCTGAGAGAAAATCTGCAAACTCTTTTAGGAAAACAGTGTAAGGCCCTGGAGGTCTATATACGGTAGCCAAGGCTAGAGATAATAGGGATTTTTTTCTTACATCTAAGAGCGTAACATTTAGCACAAGTACTTCAAACGAATTAAACCTATGACGAGTTTTCTGAGTAACATTAAGGATATCCCTGTAGATTGTTGCAACACCGCCGCCACGGCCGATTAGACGGGGCTCATGCTTATAACAGTATCCTGGCGGAGTAGACTCATTTAGACCGAAATAATCATTTGGTTTAAGCCAGGTTTCAGTAAGGCACAGTACATCGAAATTATTATCTGTGACCATTTCATTTACAATAACCGCCTTAGGTGTGAGCGATCCAATGTTAAGAAGACCTAGCTTTAGAAATTGTTTTTGTTCACTAATAGCGTGTTTTTTTGTTTTAATAACAATGAGATTTTTTCTAGATCCCGCAGTAGATTTATTATTTGATCTCAGTAAACGAGGAATAGACACAGTTTCTATGCAATGTTCTACACTAGTATTAATATAAATTAAATTGGTGCAGCAGAGACTGTGATTTGGATTTTTGGTTACTAGTCAAACGGTGTTTAACATCTTAGAGATGTTATACTATAGGCTATACTAGCCTACTATATCATGCTGTGTTTTATTATCAAACATAAGAACAACTGTGTCGTACATGAATATAAATTTCGCATTGAAAGGTATGCCTGCCTGTCTATAGTTCATATTTCAACATGTTTCTGTCGATTTCATACATTTTAGTCTAGCAACAGCTTAACTGCAATTCAACAATAACACTAACTAATATAATTCATAATACATTTCTTACCTTACATATTTCTTGTCTTAAAATCGCGATCTTCTTCTTCTTCTTCTTCTGAGGTAAGTTAAATCCAATGTAAGATCACAGCGTGTTTTCCAACCTCGGCGAAAAGCATTGGACTGATGAAGTTTGGTGGTAATGAGGGTGTTGCGTTCCTTCACGTGGATATTTGCATATCAATCTCTTTTGCGCGCGTGGGCGTGGTCAAATTAAAAATGAGCACGTGTTTGAGAAATTGGAAATCTTGTTGGTTTTATACAAACGACTTAAACAGAGAATATTTGTTTTTGTTTTGAATCAGATAATTTAAAAGTACACATTTATATGTTTATAAAGATATATGGCTCATAAATGTGAGTATTTGCTGAGTTTTGTTTCAGTTTATAGACGTGCTCAAGAAAAAAATGTTCGGAGAGACAGAACGCATACCCTGTTTATTTTCTTTATTTTAGAAAAGCACAATGTTTTGTTTTTATTCTAAGTGGACACATACAAAAGTAGACATCTCACAGATTCTTTTTTCATGTTTCTTTTTTCTGTATGACCATAAATGACGGAGTATTTTAAGTCTATGTTGCTGCTATGTGAAAAAAACCCGGCAGATCACGCCGGCGTGATTGCCGATCCCAGAGGGTTAAGCGAATGTGTTGGTATTTGATCATTTCGTCCTTCTGAGTGACTTGCACTAACGATTCTCCAACGACGAGTGGTGGGGCCTTCAGGGAAGATCCTCATCACTCTCATTTGTTGTAGTTGGTCATTGAACCATGTGCTGAGTGGTGGTGGATATTCTCCCACGCTTGCACTCCCCACTGGAGACAATCCCAGAAAGCCTCTTCTTTTGGTGAGGCTGTTGGTGTTAGTGCCATTTGTTCCCAAACTAACAGAGAACTGCACTGAAGTTCTGCTGTTAGGTTTCCCAAAGAAAAGCTCTTCTAGAGCTAACTCGTGCTGGAAGGCAGTCCAACTGTTGGTGTAACCTCCCTGTCCTTTGCACTCAGTCAAGAGATTGTACAGGCTTTGAGTGAGGTATTCCGTGACAGGGTTGATGACATGCCGCAGTCCCAATTTCTTTGGATTGACCATAGGATAGTCTTCAAGAAGGTTGTAGATGTCTGCTTCGTCATAGAAATGACGTGGTTCCAAAATTTCAGGAAAGTTCTCCTTAAAGGTGCTCTAAGTAACTTTTTTACCTTAACTGAACAGCTTCGGAGTCAGTGGAATGGTTATATTACTTATTTCGGGTTGAATGGTGGTGGTTTCGCACCCCACTCATGCCCGAGAGCGGAAAAAACGCACTTGCAACTTTGGGCCGGCGGGCCGCCGGCCTCGCCGTCAGGAAGTATCGCGTGATATCAGGTCTCGCGATGTAACGAATTGCTTGACGGCAGTGCACACATACACGCCCCCATTCAAGCGCCGGCTAGCTATAAGGAAAGGGCAACGATAGATTGAGTTATGGCTGAGCCTGTAAAAATGAAGCAGAAAGCTAGGAAATCTTTGTCGGAGGACCAACGACAGAGGAAACGGGAGACTGACCGAGCAAGACTCGAGTAAATATCGGACCGGCTTTTTCAGAATGGCGAGAACTGAGAGAAACAGAAGCCTGCAAAACGGATGCTGACTTGGCCTTCTTGCTGTTGCACTTGTAAGTATCTTTGGAATAAACTGTGTTTAATATTTAAAAATATCAAATTCTTCAAATCAAGACACCGGTGTATCCTACCCGCGTCTAAATGGCTAGCGGAGATTTTGGCTTGATAGATGGATGCTGCCCTTCTATGTGTCTAATTTAGCTTGTGTACTCAGACAAGGCTGAGGTTGACGTTGATTCCTGCAATATCACAAAACAGTTGACGTACTTTACAGATATGAGTTGAATTACGATGGCCTAAGTCAACGCGTCTGATAATAGGCAATAAACATGTTACACATATCATGATCGAGCTAGAAAAAACGTTCTGATGTTTTCTTAGACAAGCAAAGGTAAACCGTCATTCTACCAGATGACCTTATAGACCTTGCTAATATACCTTTAGACAAATTAGCCTCCGATATATATATTTTTTATGCTCGTGCCCACTCTCCCCCCCCAAAAAAAATACACGAAAGCAGTAGTTCGCCTCGTTCATATTGTTCGTTCCCGGTAAAAATACTAGCATGCATGACAACACAATAAAAAAAAAAAAATTGCCATCAGTTGGAAAGAAAATATTGCTTTTCTTACCTCGGTAGATATAACTGGTTTTGAAACAGCCGGTTCATGCTCAGCTAGGTTGACAGCTGATCAGCTGGGTTGCTCGTGGCGAGGGGGAGGAACAGCAGTTCGTTTTACGACAGTGTGTTTGAAAGCATTTACTACCAGACACCAGGGGGGGGCGTCGTAGAGAAAAAACACTCAGACTTCCCTGGTGTCCCTTTAAGCAGAAAGACTGCCTCCATTCTTGCGTATGCACAGCAATTTGTTTTGCCAGCAAGGTCCCGCATGCAGTCAACATAATCCTTAGCCTGCTTCAGCAGGGATTGGCTGTGTTGCGGATTATGAAGCCTGCAAGTCGTGATTACCCTACTGACAGGATGTTTGGCTACTTTTCCGACATGACAGTGTGGTGTTGAGTATAAATGGACAAAGTTCAATTCTGCGTTAGGTTCCATGCCACTGAATACCATTTTCAGATTGTTGTCAAGGGTATGGGGATGCTGGTCAAGGTTGGATTGGTAGTTGCTTGCTTCAGGTATCCCATTAGCAGTGAATAAGGACCCCCTGTGTCCAACCATCTGTTGCAGTCCATGCTGTGACCACATCTATTCCATTCTGTAGTCTGCCGGATGGATGGTGCAGGCTGCGTGGACAGATATAGCTTCAATTGCTCTTAGGTCAATCATTTCAGCCAGCTTGATGGGCTTGTGGTCCTTTTGGCCGAATTTTGTGAGAGTGACAACAAGCGATTGTTCAGGATTTGTGTCTACTTCACTTATTGTATCCATCAAGAGTTAGGGTTAGGGATTAAAAACTCCAAAGTCTGGACCTGGGGTCCAAACTCGGCTGTGCACGGTCCATCGCTTCAACTGGCCGCTCCCCGAACATGAACAGAGTGGACCAAAATAATGTCCAAAGAGATGTATAAACATATAAAAGAAAGGGCTAAATCGCCATGGGTTATGCCAATCTGGGCTTCAACTATAAAATAATAAAATGGAGGGCTAATTTGCCACGTGCTGTGTCCAATTTTGGAAAAAACGAGGGTAGGTTTTAGTGCAGATGTGGAAGGGACATAAACACGATACACCAACGTCTATATGGACGAAGGGAGACACTCCAAAAAATTGTTTGGCTCTTCAACATCATCCCACCACAATGATGGAGGCCTTTTTTACACCAACTCAACACCTGTATGGGCGAAGAGAAAATTTTCCAAGAATTTCCTCAACCTCAGAAAGGGAGAAGGTAAGTGAAAGATTTAAAATGTTTGAAAGGGGCTGTATAACATTCCTAGGTCCCCCTATTTGAAGTTTAACTGAGACATCCAATTGTGCATTATTTTAGTTGCTGTGCCAGCTGTCAAATGGATCAAGTCCCTCTGATTCACTTGAAACTGATCTTCCTCAATCCCTCCCAAGGTTCTAAAATTGTCCTCCAAGAAGAGGTTTACCTCCCTTACTAGAGTTTGTACCTCCAATGGGAGTTGGGTTGAAATTTGGATCCGAGGAACCCAGATCTCCGCCCGAGGAAAAATACCTCTGGCTTGTGACATTTAACTGTCGAAACTGCCCCTGTATGGTAGCTAACTTGTTCTTCCTAAAGCAATTATTAAGGCCAATTGAAAGAAGGACTTTTTGAACTCTCAAACAAGGATCCAATTTACCCAGTATCTCCTTCAAATGGAGAATCTGAGCTCCCGGGAAACTGTCTATCTGAATCAGAGGATGTTCAATTTTTGGAATCCTAAACAGGTTGGAATCCCCTATTATTAGAATGGGTTGTTTAATCTCTACTCTCCATTGTACCATTTTTTTATATGTATTACACTGCCGGGTAGGTTTCCTAAATCGAGGTACTCTAGTCTCAACCATGTCATCATCCAGATTTAAGGAGGTTCCCCCCTCCTCCACTCGGAATTGTGAATCTGAGAGAATCACCGCCACGTTGGACTGTGGAACCATTTCCTCCCTTACACCAGGTAAACCTTCCTCCCCTCCACTTGTACCCCCTATATTAAGGTCCTCTGACAGGTTCAAAGTTGGGTTGGAAACTCAAACTGCCATTTAGATTGTATGATGAAAAAGCTGGATGTATTTCAGCTATACAGGTCTGAAACCTGTTCCTCAACTCCGATCCAAGAGGGGTAAACCAAGGCCTGTTTTCCCCAGAGGTAAGTGGATTGGGTTTAAGATAGGGTTTAGGATTAGGATTGGGTTTAGGATAGGGATAAAAAAAATTCCAAGGTCTGGACCTGAGGTCCAAACCTGGTTGTGCACGGTCCTTCGCTCAACTGGCCGCTCCCCGAACACCAACACCAGAGTGGACCAAAATAATGTCCAGAGAGATGTATAAAAATATAAAAGTGGGCTAAATTGCCATGGGGTATGCCAATATGGGCTTTAACTATAAAACAATAAAATGGAGGGCTAATTCGCCATGTGCTATGTCCAAATGGGCTATCCTGCATTGGACTATTTCTTTTTTTGGAGAAAACGAGGGTAGGTTTTAGTGCAGTTGTGGAAGGGACCATAAACACAATACACCAACGTCTATATGGACGAAGGGAGACACTCAAAAAATTGTTTGGCTCTTCAACATCATCACACCACAATGATGGAGGCCTTTTTTACACCAACTCAACACCTGTATGGGCGAAGAGAAAATTTTCCAAAGCTGTTCAACATCACCCAGACTCAAAATGATGGCAGCTGTACTCATTTTTACAGTATTGTGTCATTGAGGCATACTCTCGCGACACGTTTCAAACTTTCCCAAGGTTGAAAGGAGAACGCCTCCCCCCGGACGACCTCTCCTGGTCATCCAGTTAGATAGGAAGGACGCAGAAATGCACTGGCTGGCGCATGTTTCTGATGAGGCTGATCCACCAATAACCACAATCTTTTTATTCCCATCTAATATTACTTCCCCTATTTTTGTTTCTTAGTCTTAAATAGCTTTTCATTTTCAGAACCCAGCTCCTGGCCGTACCCGACTCACTCAGATCCCATTTTGCTCGCCGGAGATTCTGACCAAGCCCATCCCCCCAAAAATAGTTAAACTCATGATTGCCTACCAACACGGAACGTCCTCCCACAAAAAATCAAGACATCCATCTAAGTGATAATCACTACTCTAAGGAACACATCTTCAGTGGTGTACCTCAGGATCATTAGCCGCGTTTCCACTGTCGGGCCAGTGCTAGGCCAGGGCTTTAAACGGGCTGTGCCGGGCTAATAGCCTCGGGTGAGTAGCACAGGCCTGCGTTTCCACTGTCGGGCCAGAAGCTCCACAGCGCGTCACTAAAACATGCCCGTAAAACACGCCTCTCTGGAACCACGTCACACTAACCCATCATTTCACCAACAAATGGAAGTTTTATCAGAAAACTAATCAGGAAGAAATCATTGGAAACAGCGTGCATCGCAAAGCAACATGATAAAAGCTGCCGTTTGCTAGCATTTTTGTTGTTTACTTGAATATTTAAAACCCAAGCATCGATGTTTTACCACAGGTTTACAATAAAAAGTGATACATTGATCATAATTAATTAATGTAAAAATTGCACATTAGTCACACAGAAATAAATCACCGTTAGGTCTTTCACAAAAGAAAGAGGACACACTTACTTATTCAGTTGAAGCTGTTTCTGTTTATTTGGTAGTTACAGGACATTTATCACATTTAGAAAGAATGATAATTTCTACAAATATATGCCACCAAAAATACGACCTGAGGTGCGTTAGCACAGTCTCGACTCCCAGTAGGCTACAGATATTTTCAGTCAGAGAAACAGAGGTAGCTCCCGAAAAGTTTTTTTTTTTTACGATAGTCGTATAAAGAGACGAGATGTAGGCTGACAGATAAAATGAAAACATGATTGTGATAGCCTTTATGATTGGTCTGATTTCTTCAAGCGTTCACCATGTTTTTTTTACTATGCGTATCTTCAAGCGTTTACTATGTTTACTATGGTAGGCTAATGGTTAGCGGCAGCGCGCATAGTCTTTTGCATCGCGTATAAATATTTCTACCTTATACGGTGATCAGAATCCACATCAATTCAAACGTGAAAGTGAGTTAAATTATTTTAAAAGTCTTTAATGCTGACAGAATCATCCGGCGCTGCCGTCTCTCGACTCAGGTAAACTCCGCCTCTGTTCGTAACCACTCCTCTAGCCCGAGCTGGCCCGCTTTGGCCCAAGGTATTCGACGGGCCATTTGGCCCAGAGTAAGCCCCGATCAAGCCCCGATCAAGCCCCGGAAGTGACAGTGGAAACGCGACTGGCCCTGGCCCGACAGTGGAAACGCGGCTATTGGGTGTTTCGGCTCTTTAAACACCAGACACCCTCCTCTGAGGCGGCCCGCCCAAGGGGATAAGTCCTAGGCGTGTGTTCAGACAACATCTAAGAAACTCCAGCTAACTAGGCACTATTCACATCTCACATGAGCGCACCAACCCGAATACAAAATCCATAGCTCAAACTACAAAGGGCCTCCCCACCATCCCCAACCACCTCAACCAATTATTGTATAACCCCTAATGCTAAGCATCGATAGAAGACTGGGAATCCTGTTACGGCCATTTTAACCCAAGGCCACCCTCTCTGCGTGCTGTCCAAGTGGACCCAGAGAGTTCGGATCCTTTACCTCCCAAACCAAGTAGCCCCTTCGTTAACACCGCAAGGTATCCCGGGGTACCTTGATCTCGCCCAAGGGTAAATTTCGTTTCGGAGCTCGTGCTCTTGATAAAGCTATCCGGACCCCCTCCACATTCTTATCAAAAAAGTCCCATACTTCCCCTGGTAACTGCTGGGGCCGGGGCACCCAGCCCGATCTCTCACAAAAAGGCCGAATTTGAACATCTCCCTCTTCCCTCGGGCCAAAAAATACTGCTCTCTGTACTTTAGGTCCGCCAGAAAAGACCCCCTATCCGCCTTCTTCATTAAGTGGAAAGGGATAAAGGATAAACCCCTGTCCAATAGGTCCACCTCTGCTGATGTCAAATTAAAACTCTGAGACAAATTAATTACAGAGGTCCCTTTATTTGAAACTATTTTTCTTTTATCCTCAAAACTATGCTCGGGGCCCTGGCGGAACGACCCCTTCACTCGTTTAACTGGCGCTGCCAATGGTACAGAATTGCCCTTGCCGTCGCTGCCGTCCAATGTATTTTATCCTCTCCCACCCTGAAATCCTTTACTGGGAGAAGAGGAATACTACATCCTAAATCAAAAATAACCTTGTTTAAGGTTGTTAAATTTGATTTCACCCTCTCCGGCAAGGCTTGATCAAAATTGATCAGAGGGACATAAACTCTCGCCCCTGGAAATGTCCCCTTGGCCGCTTCAACCATCTTCTCCATAATCTTCCCCACAGCTGCTATATTACTACTTGCCCGATCATTAAATCCAAAGGCAATGATCACCTGCTCCGGCACTTCCGTCTCCTTAGTCCTATGTTTCAGGATTGTGTACCCGTCCGCAATTGTGGCCCCTGGAAAACTATGGATCTCCAGATCCCATGCCTCCGTTCTCGGCAACCGGCTCAGATTCGAATCCCCCAAAAACAGGATTGGGTTAACCAGGGCTAGAGACCATTTCTTGGCACTCCCCCTACCCTCATGGTTAACATGCACGCTCCAACGAGAAGCCTCTTCCTGTTCTAATTCCAGGGATCCCTTTTCCTTCCCCACTTCCTCCTTTTGAGGGACTGGTGGCCCTTCTTGGCCCCCCAATTCTTCCTCCCTAAAGAGCTCCTCCAAGGTCCCTTCCTCAATCTCTATTATTTGGTGCCTCTCCTCCGACTATTGCCCACGATGCTTAAGTGGAGTCAAGGTCGGCAGGGCCCTTCCTGGCTCTTGGTATCCCTGGAGCAACCACCAAAGGAATTTTTCTGCCCCCTGTTTCCTTTCCTGCTGTCCTTACCATTTGGGCTACTGCCTCCGGAGGTTGGTCCACCTCCATGGGGACCGCAACCCTTTCTTCCTCTCCCCGCTGTTCCTGTCCTTGTTGTCGATCATCTTCCTGTCCTGGTTGATCCTGCAGAGGCCCGGGCCCAGCTCCGGGGCCCCTAATTATCTGCTCTCCCGCCTCTTCCTCAGCCCTTCCTCTAGATATGAGGGTTTTCACCAATCTCTCAGCTTGCTGTACCGTCTCCTCCCTCATCCTCCTATACCTCCTACGAGTCCACTTAATCACCACTTGCCAGGCCTCCTTCCAGTCTACCTTCGGGCTGTTGGCCACCTCCCTGCTTGCCTTTCTTAAGGCCCCCTGGTAGTGCTCTTCCAGTATCATTAGGCCTGTTTTTAACCATGTGTTGGTGTTGTCCTGGAGTCTGCATTCCGTTCTTATTGATTGAAAGGCCAGCTGAACTTTCTTAGCCTGGGCTGCCAATTTTGTCAGTCTTCCAGGTGGGCCCTCCCGGCCCTCTTCTACCTCCGCATTATAATGGCATAACTTCAAAAAAGAGTGGAATGCTCGAACTGCACTCCTGAACTCCGGATCCCCTTCCTTCCTGGTCCCTTCCGCTTGTCTCCTTCCATCATTCCCGGATCTCTGTCTGCTTCCTCCATACTTCTGCCCCCATCTACTTGCATCTCTGTTACCCATGTTTTTTCTTCTCCTCCTCTCTGACTCCGATTCTCTTCTTCCTCCCTTCCCTTCTGCAACATGTCTCCATCCTTCTCTACGTTCCTCTCTACTACTCCGCCTTCTTTCATCCACATATCTCCTTGTCTCCTCTCTTTTTCCACGTCTCTCCCCTCTTTCAGCCAAATATCTCCTCGTTAGGGTTAGGTGAAGGAAAATCCAGGATTCGAATCCCGAAGGATTCAAAAACGGCTGTGCACGGGCCCCAGTTCTACTGGCCGCCAAGAGTCCCAAGCACTCACCCAAATCACACACAACAGCCACCTCTCTTTTTCCACGTCTCTCCCCTCTTTCAGCCAAATATCTCCTCGTTAGGGTTAGGTGAAGGAAAATCCAGGATTCGAATCCCGAAGGATTCAAAAACGGCTGTGCACGGGCCCCAGTTCTACTGGCCGCCAAGAGTCCCAAGCACTCACCCAAATCACACACAACAGCCAACACTCGCCCGAAGCCAGCCAACGCCAGTCTCAAATATTTTTTAGACACTGCAAAAAATCCCTCAGCCACAATAAAGGCACACGGGACCCCATAACCCGGGCTAAATCGATAAGGGCTGTTCAAACTAGGGGTTTGTGAAAATTAAAATGGTAGGTTTTAGGTAGTAATGAGATGCACATTCAATTTAAAAATTAAAATAGCATCTCGACGTCTGTATGGACGGAGGAAAAATAAACATTGCGCTCAGATTAGGGATGTGCATCTCCATAGCTGAGACCGATGCGATACGCATCTCGATGCACAGCCAACGATTCGATACATTAAAGATACATATAAGCATCTACCGATGCGATGCGATACGATTCACTACTTTAACGATTCAGTGCGATTCGATTCGATTCAACGCGATGCGATTCAATGTAATACGATCCAATGGAGAAAAATATGATGCCATGCAATTCAATATTGTATAGATAGTTAACTTTTATTTCTTCTGTTCAGACATACAACAAATCATAAAGTAGCTTAAGTGCCATATATCTGACTTTTAACGCATGTCTCTTTCACAAACACAAGATTAGGCTAAATAAAAACAGACATACTTTTCCTGTCCTGTCTCCAGTTACATTTTTTAACAGCTCACACATTTAACAGTGAAACAATCTAAGGATGCTCAGGGATAAACAATAAAGAAATGTTCCTAATGTGATTTCAGCAGGTAGGCTAACAGTGACCAGAAAGCAGGTGCTGTTTTAACATAAACAATAATAAAAAGAAAAAGAAACTTTCACAAACAGGTCTTTCATAACTGTATTCAATATATATATATATATATATATATATATGAAAAACGATTATTTGGAGTCACAGGCTCCTGTAAACCAGATTAACTTAAATGTCCTACTTTAAGGTTTAAATGTATAGGTGATATCAGGACACGCCTCGCACTCGTAGTGTTGTGATCCGTCATATTCACGTACAGCAGCGTCAGCAGTGGTGATGAGAGAACGCGCACGAGCAACAGTTTAGAAAGAAGAAATCAATCTAGTAGAACTGGACGAGCGAATGAGGCGAAATCGCAGGAGCTCCAGACCCGCGTCAACGCATCTTTACATTGACTTAACATGGAAATCTCCCGCTACAGACGCTCCATCTGCGTCCGGTGTGAACGCAGCAGTTACATAATGGTCACAAATGATTGGTCACTTTCTAAATAGTAAAAGTATAACGCATCTACTAATAATTATATATGAATAAATCTTTTTTTACCGATGGAGATATGTTAGAACCGATGCATCGCGATACAAATGCCAACTTGTATCCGATGCACACTTATTTAAATCGATGCATCGCATCGTTAGCTTTTATACCGATGCACCGATACGAATCGATGAATCTTACCATCCCTAGCTCAGATGCATCATTCCCCAAATGATACCGGCTGTTTAATATTTTTTAATTTTTAAAATACATTCATTAAGGTCTGTCGCGACGCGTTTCGAGCTCGACCACAGCTCTCATCAGGCGACTTTGAATGACGCTGAACTCAGCTCACTCCAGCTTATATGTGCTCGGAGGGCGGGGCTTCTCACCTCAAAACCAATCACTCACTTCAGCATTGTGTTATGCTTCATGAATTAATTTGCACGCACTAATAAACTGTCTTGTTGTTTTTAAATTTTTTGCAGGTTCTTCATCGAATAATGTCGATCGGCAGACACTTGCAGCAGGTAAGTAGGCACCTTTGTGCATGATTCAGGCAAACACAGGCAACTCAAGGTCCAGAGTTTTCGGCGCTGGCTTGGTTAGGTGAAGGAAAATCCAGTATTCGAATCCCAAAGGATTCGAAAACGGCTGTGCACGGGCCCCAGTTTTACTGCACGCCAAGAGTCCCAAGCACTCACCCAAATCACACACAATAGCCAACACTCGCTCGAAGCCAGCCCACGGCTTAGACACTGCAAAAAATCCATCAGCCACAATAAAGCCACACGGGACCCCATAACCCGGGCTAAATCGATAAGGGCTGTTCACATCAGTCCTGCCCAGCCAGAGACCGTCCCGCCAGTGACCGTCCCACCAGAGACCGTTTGGCCAGAAACCGCCGAGCAAGAGGCTGTTCACGGCACGCCTGCCGAGCAAGAGGCTGTTGTTCACGTTAGCCCCTCCCCTATGGGCGGCTCCCGACGCCCATAAGAAAAAACAAAAACACAAAGTTCAGGAGGGTGGTGAAGCGGAAGTTTCTAGGGGGAGGGATGGAGGGCCAGGCCCGTGGAGCGGAAGAGGGCCTGAAGACTGCGGCAGGGCGGAACAGGTGACCAAGGTGGAACAGGCGACCAGGGCGGAGTAGGAAGCAGGCAGGCATGGCGTTCGTGGCAGCAGCCCTCCTGGGAATAAGGACCAAGCGTGGCCGCCTACTTGGCTGGAGATTCCCCCTTAATGCTGCTGGATTCATTGTTTGTCGGTCGTTCTGTAACGTTGAGTAATGAAGCGGAGAGCGAATCCAAATGCAAGCACTATTTTAATAATAATAATACAAAAAGGTAATCCAGGGTAAACAAAGAGACTCAGAACAGGAACATGGAACATGGAAGACACCCCCACAGGGGGGGGTGTTATATTGTCTTACCTTGATCAGGCACTGTCCCTTTTTATTCGTGATCGGATTTGCCACTGCCTCGACAAGAAGATTTTCAATTACACCTCTACGATGGCCAGTTTGGCATGTTATATAGCCAAACACCTTTGTTATGTCTGGATTTGGGCTGGCCTTCAGGAGTTCTGCAAAACAAAGGAAAATTGTTGGTCAAGAAATGTCTTTCTGGTTGCACTTTAGTTTGGGGACCACTTCTAACTATTAACCCTCTGGAGTCTAAGGGGTTTTTGAGGTCCGTGAGATGTTTTGACATGCCCTGACATTTGTGCTTTTTTCAGTTGCTTATAAACATATTAATGGCAAAGGTGTAATTACACTCTATTTAGCACAAATAGGGGTACCGTAATATGCTAACAACATCTATGTACATATTTGTATTTTTGAGGGAATAATGTTTATGCATGGTTATTCAAAAAACTAAAAATTTAAGTTTCTGATATAAGGCCACAAAACACATACTTAACATGTGTCCACAAGACTTTTGACTAATGGATGTAGTTGCCTAGTGTTTTTTCTTCAAAATGATCTGAAAATCACCCTGCCTAATCATTCACATAAAACAATACATTGATTTAAATTTTTTAAAACAGTTTTTGCTTCCAAAGGCAATATGCGCAGGGGAGTGACTTGCTGTGATTCACACCTGAGAAGACAAAGACCCTGCATAGTAATGAGCCTGCATACTAATGAGCCTTTCATTCAGGTGTGTCACACAAGAAAGAATGGAGGACAAAAATAAATAAATAAATATATATATATATATATTCCAAATATAAATGAAAGTCAAAAGCACATTTTTAGTACATAGTCATACCTGGAAACAAATCCTGTTCAAATAGGCTATATGGACCATTCTACAGAATTAGAGTTCTCAGAGAGGAAAAAAAGGTAGTTTTTCACAATTTTTTTATACATTCAAATTGTATAATTTCCAAGGTAAACATTTCTAGTATGCAGTTAATTCTCATACTGTATTTTCAGAAAGTTATTGAATATATCCTCTCCTCAAATGTGTCACTAATAAAAAACAATAATATTAAGCTTTTTTTTACATCTATCTTGTCTTTTTTTTATTATTTTTTTTAAGTAGGCCTATAGCCTGGATTTTATCATTCATATTTCAAAGATTCATTAGTTTGATATAGTCTACATTGGACACTATTCAATAACGCGATTAGAACAAAGCATTTAAGAATAAATAACTTACTTCATCAGCTGAATCCGTGCTCCTGAAATGAGTAATGAATCTAACGTTACCAGCACTTCTTCTGAGGTAACTTTTCCAGGATTATTACGATAGTATTATTGCTCACAGTGCAGCAAGACGAGGTAAGTACAAGATTCTTATCTTTTTACTTCTTTGTAAAAAGTATACGTATTTCAAGGGTAACATATGAGCAGAAATTGGCGAACAAAAGCTTATTTAATGTGGCAGTAGGCTGTTTTTACAGTAAAAACTTTATAATCCATCCAAAACTAATCAATGAAATCTTGTCTAAATATTAATATTTAGTCTGTAACATATCGTGTTTATGCGAGTGTGAGATGCGCGCTGTACAGCTGTAAACAACAGCACACGCGCGTCTGTGCCTTTCATTCATCATTCACACTATCATTCACGTGATTACAACAAAGAATAAATAACTTACTACATCAGCTTGATTCGCTGCTCCTCGGAATGAAACTACCAGGACTTCTGAGGTAAATTGTTCCAGGATTAGGACGATAGTAGCTATTATTCCTCAGAGCGCAGCAAGAGGTAAAGTCCACGATTCTTGTTCAACTTGATGTGTTTTATCCAGCTGATATGGGGGCGTTAACAGTTGTCATGACTTGCCTCAGATTATTTGCGCTTGAATAGCATGCGCTCTCTGTGGGCGTGGTCACATTAAAAGATAATTAGCTGAAATGAGGAGGACTGACATCGCTCTCTTTTTATATAGATTACATAAACAGAGAATGTTTGTTTTAGTTTTGAATTAGATCATTTAAAAGTACACACTTAAATGATTATAAAGATATATTGCTCATGCATGTGTGACTAGTATTCGCTGAGTTTTGTTTACATTTAGAGACGTGCTCCAGAAAAAAAGTTCACGGAGACGGAGAGGCAGAAAGCACACCCTGTTTATTTTCTTTATTTTACAAAAGTACAATGTTTTATTTCGATTGGAAGTGGACCCATAAAAAAGTAGACATTTAACAGTTCATTTTTTCATATTTCTTAAGTGTGTATGACAAAAAATGACTGAGTATCTTAAGTCTATATTGCTGATATGTGAAAAAAATCGCGCAAAACGCGCCAACGCGTTTTCAGACCCCAGAGGGTTAATCATGACTTTTGCCTCAAACTCCAAATTTGCTGCGTATTAATGTTAGTAAGGTAGTGTAGATAAAGGCATTAATATGTGCTTTATAAGTACTAATAAATAGCCAATATAGTAAGAGTAATATGCATGCTAATATGCTACTAGATAGAATTGGTCCATAAATTAAAGTGTTACCATCTTGACGTTGTACTGTGTATTGTACTATGTTTGTGTGTAACAATACTACACTCATTCTCATTTTCCACATGCAGGTGACTTACCAAGCTCTTGAGGAAGAGCATTTTTAGCCATGTCCAGGAATGTTTTTATATTTGTAGCATCAAGTATACTGTCTGTTGTGAAAGAAAAAGCTGTTACAATGATATTTGGCTAATGGCAAATTCATTATTAACTGACACAGTATCGGTATAAAAAATATAACATACCAGATTTAGCAGCACGGACTTTCTGCCATTGGGAAGTGAGCTTACGTCCTAAAGATTTAGACAGGAGTTCGAGACGGAATATTCCACTGTTGAGGACTTTTTTTTGTGGCAGTGACATCCGTAAAATTTGCTTTTTATTAATTTTTTTAAAAACGTTAAAACACTTGATAGCCACATAAACCGAGTAGAAATGGCTAGCCCGGAGAGGTTTTCAGCCCATCTACGAAAAGAAGAAAGCAATTTGAAAATGATTATCACTGTACAAGTGGTTACTAGATAATAACTATAAACTGGGCTGTCAATAAACATGTTAATTACTGCATGTATTCAAAAGGAAATCACTAATTTAATTCACCAGACAGACCCCTGTAATGGTTATGTTTCGTTTGTGGACTCTTATGTTGAGTTTCCTTTGGTTCCTATGTTCCTTTCCTGGGTTTAGTTCATATTCCATTGTAATCAGTTAACCAATGAGTAAACATTTACTTGTGTCTTCTTGTGCTGCTCACATCTCCACTGTAGCTTTTATTTTTTTTAAAAAGCCATGTCTAATAAGTGTTGTTACAGATTTGAATATTATTGCACTTAAGTATTGGGCTGGCAAACAGCTAGTTTAGATTTATCACAGTTTCGGGACATTCACGTCTGCTGTGCTAATTGCTCGACCAGAGGTAGTCTTCTTATTTCTAATAATTGGAAATACTTAACTCTCTCATCCCTATGCAATAACAACTCGTTTAAATATCATGCTGTTACACTTACAACTCCCACTAAGATCCATAATGTAGTCATATATCGCCCCCCCAGGTCAACTGGGAATTTTTGTAGAGGAGCTGGATGTGCTGCTGTCCTCCTTCCCTGAGGATGGCAACCCTCTTGTAGTCTTTGGTGACTTCAACATTCACCTAAAGAAACCGTATGCAACAGACTTCATCTCTCTCTTAGCCTCATTCGATCTCAAGCGACTGATCACCACATTATTACTTTCAATATACAACTCCATATCCATGCACCACCCACCCCTCTTCCAGTTACTTTCAGACGAAATCTGCGCACACTTTCTGTCTTCTCTTCCTCCACCTTCGCAATTCTCATCTTTGGATATAGATACTGCAACCGATACTTTATGCTCCATTCTAACATCTTCCTTAGACAATATCTGCCCTCTCTCCTCCAGGCCAGCACGCGCTACTCCCTCTAACCCCTGGTTATCTGAGGTTCTGCGTGAACACCGGACCAAGCTCAGGGCAGCGGAGAGGAAATGGCGCAAATCAAAAGAAACATCTGACCTGAGTATGTATCAACCTCTGCTCTCTTCCTTTTCTGTGGATATTAATATATAAGGCCTGATCAATTAGCAAATACTGTAAATAAGTTTTTGATAGGCAAGTTATGCTCAACAGCAATTAAGAAAATAAAAATTAAGCAATTAAAATCAATGATTCACATATATATTAAAATATTGAAATGCAGACTTCATACTGAAAACTTGAAAGGGCACAAACCGTCAGTTCTGAATGGCAGGCTCCTACGTGTTTGTGGGACACAAACAACAACAACAAACAATTAAACTTTTTTTTTTTTTACTTTGTAAATGGGAGTAAACAATTATTTGCACATAAAATGCACATTCCCAAAATTTGTCAGTTAAACTTGTACATTAATAATTAATGAAAGCCAATTATTCACAATTAGGGTGTGTGTGCTTGCTCATTCACAATTATTATAACCCATGGGCACAAATTACAAATGAAACCATATAAATATAGGATTGTGTAAGTGAAGACATAAAAGAGTAGAGATGCAACGAATATTTGGCAATGGAAATTGTTCGGCCGAAAATGGCACACAAAAAAAAGCACTTTCGGTGTTTGGCCGAATAAGTGAAAATAAATAATAATAAAAATTACACCAAACAATGACGTTTTTGATGATGCGATCAAATGGCAACCAGCATAGAGTGAGAGGCGTGCACGCTTTATGAATGCAGCAAACATTAAGTAAGTGTGGAAGCATTTTAAAGCACCACAAGTTTAAACAAGTGTTTTCTTTGTCAGTGTCGGCTGCAAAGATGAAGTTGACGATGCTGACTCGCGATCTTCGCAGTAGTCAACGTGCCAGAGAGAAATGCACATTTCGGATTACATAAGCAGAGAGCAGTCTGTGTCTGTTTTCTTTCGTTTTGAATTGTTCTGTTTAAAAGTAGACATGTCTGTGAGCCAAGGCTACCTTATACGAGACCAGCTCCAGTTCACGCGCCGGCGCCTCCGTGTCGTGATTATCTATCGTCTGCTATATTTACTTCTTATTTATTAAATCCAGGCAATTGGTTGATGAAACATTGATTAAAATTAAGATACAATTAATACAAAATGAAATTTACTTTAAAGAAAGGTTTTGTGCTTTCTGTTTGATGTCTCTGTGAAAGTTTTGAAGAATCTTTTAGTGCCGCTTTCAGAGCGGTCACGTCCGTAACATTGTTTTTGCCTCATAAATGCGAACACGAAAAATAAAATAAAATGAATATTTTATGTTCTGTGGAGACTAGTTACTCATAATTTGTATTCTGAATACGTAACGCCGGTACATGTATTCCGTTACTCCCCGACACTGATATTAGTATATAACCTTATCTGCAAGACCCATATCAGCATTGCTTTAAATTACTGTTAATTTAGCATGCATATTAATAGAACAGTATAATATAGAGTTAACTATCGTAGGCTAAAACAATTCTTGCCAGAATAAGGCTGTGCTGTGGGATTTGAAGGTCTGTTTGTGCCTTTATCAGCTCTTTCTTTTTCTTCCAGCTCTGAGAAAAAGCGCTCACTATAGGGACCGACATAGACCTAGAGCTCAGCCTGTTCAGGCAGCTTCACTGTTTACACCGTTGGTAACATTAATAACACAGACTGTTAACAATTGTTTTAATTAGTATTTAAACATTCTCTATGATGATTTTTTTTGTAAAACATATTTTAATAACACGGTTTTGGCGGTTATAGAGTTCAAATGACGGTGTTCAACTATAACCGTCAGTCTAACGGTTATATAATAACCGTCAAACCCCTAGTTAATTAAACAACAAAAGTGTATATATATATGTATAAAATATATACACACACACACACACACACACACACACATATATATATATATATATAGGCCTTACAAGAGTAAAATAACTAAATTATATACTGTATAACGTTATGAAATAAATGATGCACTCTTTTAAATGCACTTTTGTTGTTGTTGTAGGCATACAAAGTACACTACATTCTTTCAGCAGTCAGTTATAGGCCTAAAGGCTTTAAAGTAAACGACTCAAGTCACCAGTGATAGTTTGTTATTTGGCCTCTAGAGGCGCTCTCGCTCTAGTCTCTTCTCAGCGCTCTCAAACTGTGTAATGACAGGACGCAACCCGGAAAAACTATCGGTGTGGATTTTTGCCGATGTTCCACCAATCAACTATCGGTACCGATATATCGGCAAAACTGATGGATCGGTCGGTCGACCTCTACAATCTACATTGTTAAAAGCACTATATAAATGAAGATTAGCTTTGCGGCGCCCAAACCTCAAGGCTCAATTTCACAATAAGCTACAGAATACATGGAAGACTGAATCTATGCAGGAGTAATAGAAACATGTTAATAATGAGATGTTAATTGCCATTTTTCAAGGTTTTTGTTCCTGCCTTCGTCCAGAGACACTAGACTGGGCTCCAGCATCCCCACGAGAAGCATTGGAAAATGGTTGGATGGAATGTATGTGGCATCATTTCAAGATAATCACACTCAAAAATAATCACTGATATCATACATACCGTTGCTGCTAAACGAATTCTCTTTGAATCCACACAAGGTCTTTGTCCAGGTCTTTCAGGAGCGGTGGTGGTGCTGGAGAAATGGACAGCTCGTCCTCAGACGCCTCAGTCTGCACTGACACATATACTCCTCATTCAAGCATTTCTGCAGGTTTAATGAAGGGAGACTTATTAAAGAATTTTTAAGACCACGTCAGGAAAATGTTGGTAATAAATTAAAGGGATTAAAATACATCAATATTCTGTAAATGTCTAGGGAGAACACATTGAGTTATAATAACAACACTTATAAGCTTACAAATAAAGCTTCCAAGCTCCAACAAATCTCCACTTTTTAGTTTACAAAGAAAAAATTGCTTAATGCTTGAATACCTCCCAAACACTAGAATGTGGAAATGACTTATTTAAAGTGTGATCAGAAGGTACAGTAAACGTTATGTTCTTCGTCAGTATTGGTGCGATGGTAAGAGGACCCTCTTGAAATTGCTCCATTTATTATCTTCTTTCCAAAATGAATCACATATTTGATGGCCTAAACATGCTCGAAAACTCATTCAACTTTGCACGCATCAGAAGTGGCGAACATTGTTCAGCTGAAATGGGTTTCAAAATTCAGTGTGGCAAAATAGCTTGATAGCGCCACCTACAAAATTTGAACAAAGTGCCCCTTGTGTCTAGGCCTATTCCTCGACTAGTGAGGTCTAACAATAAATATATAGGATCAAAAATCTGATCTGAACTAGAGTTGGGCGGTATCCAAATTTTGATACCGTCAAACCTCCTCCCTATTTTACCGCGGTATACGGTATTACCGCGTGACTAATTAAAAATTATGACATAAGGCTCGACGGCATCACCAAACTGTTGGTGTGTGCAGGGATAAGTCAAGATTTTTGAATATTCAATTATTTGATTTTATTATAGAATCTGGAATAGGTTGTGATTGTCTATAAAAAAAATCCCCATGTTTTCCGTTCTGATGCGGTGGTGACACGTTCAACCAGAGGGTGGCGATGCCTAAAAGCTGTCAATCAGCAGGAAAAGATACACTCTACCTCACACCAGAGAATGTGAGCGGAGTGGTAATATTTCCTCCAGAGCGGAGAGCGCATTTCTGAAGATCACGCGCCGCTCGCTCAGAATGCCCGCAGTGACATGCAGGTTAGAAAACATGTGAAATAAGTTGGGCTGCCCGTGCAAGACTAAAGTTTTTTTCTAGTTGAATAGAAGTAGTTAATTTAAGCCATTGGTCTAATCACATATTTATATTGATTAAATTACTTAAATATATATGGGAGAGAATGCTAAACCATAATGAGCGTTTTTCGTAATATATTGCCTATTCTGCATCTCATCGCACGCATAACGCTTGCCACAAAGAACCGGCAAAAGTAATTATTATGCATGAAACATTTGAATTGTTTATTAATAAACTAGTGTTTTCTATGTCAGTGGCTGCAAAAAATAAAGTTGACGATGCTGACTCGCATCCTCGCAGTGACCGCGCCTATAGAGCGAAATACACACTTCATAAGAATTAGCCTACATAAGCAGAGAGCAGCCCCTTTCTTGTCGTTTTTAATTGTTTTGTTTAAAAGTAAACATTTCAAGCTTTCTATATATACACTTCTCAGTTATTTAAGTCAAGTATCTTATACGAGTTTCGGTTCATTTATGAGACCCGCTCCAGTTCACGCGCTGGCGCCTCCATGTCCTGAATATATTGTCTACTATATTTGCTTCTTATTTATTCAGGCAATTCGTTGATGAAACATTGATTAAAATGAAGATACAATTTATACAAAACGAAATTCACTTTAAAGAAAGGCTTTCTACAAAACAAAACGTAATAAGTGGTCAAAATCATGTCTGACCCATTCCAAATGTTTTCCGATATTGGGCATCTTATGATCTTACTCATCTTATGCAGTTCCCTTTTCATACAATCAACATAGATGAAATAAAAAAATAACATATTATTAAACATAAATATGAAACGAATAAGTTTTTTTTAAAACTTATATTTAAGCGTCACACCGCTCCGCTGTGTGGGTGTGTATGCATGTCTGCGTGCATGTGGTGGAGGGGTGCGGTTTTCGAATAATAATCGAATAATACCAGGCGATCTTCAAATATTATTTTTGCTTGAAATGCCCATCCCTGCCAAACTGCAGAAGTCGTGTTGTTCTTCGAGACCAGGGCTGAGTTTCCCGATAACGTTGTCTCTTAGCGCGCTACGAAGACTCTTAAGGTATAACTTAACTGAAGGTATACCATTTCTAGGCGTGTTCCCCGAACTATACCTTAGAAAGCTGCTTAAGATATACCTTCTTACGTGCGACGTTACCGGGTGCTGTCCGTGGCGATGGTGCTGAATCTGTTGATATCGATGACTCGAGAATCAATTATTCTCTCGTGCAGGGGCTGTTTATGTGAGAAAGCGCTGTTCTTTATAAAAGAAGCACTTCAGAAATAGTTGAAATTGCATTTACTAGGACTCATGGGATATTATAAAAAATAATCCAAACTATAACAGCCTAGCCTTGCCTACATATTTTAAAATTGTATCATTGCTGCCATAATAACCATTAAAAATTTGTATGTGCTTTCTTCTCTTTCCCATTTTTGTTCGCTGAGGTGAGCTGCGATGAAATACTGTTCTTGTAAATACTTTCAAGCATTTCAGTAATCACGTAGCTACGGTGCTCGGCAGTGATCAAAAAGGATTTAAACCGTGAATTTTGAATCTCTTCTTGTAAACTCAGAGATGTAGATTCAGACGGCAATTAAATTACCACACGACATGTTTGTCAAAAATCAGTAGGTACTAATTTGGACAGAGATTTTTACGCGGGTTGGGTGAGAAAAAACACTGATATTATGGATTCGGACGGCACTAAAATAACCGACTTACCCCTGTAAATGTTTAAAATACCGTACGAGCCCATGATAAACAATATTAGCGTCCGAATAGGACTTAACTGACAGTAGCCTATGCTTTCACTGACCTTTAAAAGCGCTCTTTAATTAAAATAAATGTATAAAATTTTGTTATATATAATAATATAATTAAAATTCTAACAACAATCAGTGTAATGACAATTTTACTCTTTGCATGAAAACACTTGAATTAGCCTAATGGAACACTGTCTGTGTGTATTAAAACTTCAGAATTATATTCATATAGACCTTTAACAGTGATAAGGTAAAGCTAAGAGTGCTCCAGACCAACCTTCCGAACGTATAACTTACAGAAGGTATACTTAACTAAGAGCGCTTCGGGAAACACGTATTAACGATAAGGTACAGCTTAAGGTGTAACTTAAGAACGACGTAGCGTTAAGAAGGTTTCGGGAAACTCAGCCCTGGTCACTCGGTGCGCAACTTGCCATCTTTCCCTCTCGCTCCCCCACTCTTTCTCCTCCACACTCTCACGTGATGACAACCACACATAAGCATTTTTAGGCATTAAATAAATTATATTTAATATTGAATCCTTGTCTCCTATATAAGTTAATTGGATATTTTTTTAAGACGGTATGATGATATTAAAACTGATACCGGTGCTATTTTTAGATCCCGCGGTATACCATATTACCATATTACCGCCCAAGCCTAATGTGAACAAACATTTCCAAAGCTA
Source organism: Semotilus atromaculatus (assembly GCA_031834385.1). Classification (NCBI taxonomy): domain Eukaryota; kingdom Metazoa; phylum Chordata; class Actinopteri; order Cypriniformes; family Leuciscidae; genus Semotilus; species Semotilus atromaculatus. The sequence continues at coordinate 5,585,245 of JAULUF010000018.1, read as the reverse complement.
GGTCTCCTAAATATTAGATCACTCATCACTCACAACTAAGGTGGTTCTTGTAAATGAATTGATCACAGATAATAGTTTTAAAGTACTTTGCCGTACTGAAAACTGGCTTAAACCCGGTGTTTCCACTACATTCATTCTGTCATCCAGAAATCCTCCCGCCGCGGCTGCAGCTTCTCAGTGACGTCCGATATTGTGCACTATTCTGTTATAGTTAAGCCCCACTACATTCATAAAACATTGTAAAG